>NJCR01001131.1:0-251967 GCA_002234235.1 Fusarium hostae
CCCCCCCCCCCCCCCCCCAATAGCCCCAGATATCTTCAGATTTCGCTTGAAATTGCGAATTGAGTCCGTGACTACATTGTCAGATGGTAGTTCAGGCCCCTCATAGGGGTATTCCAGCTTGTCTCCGACAGATTTCAACTCATCCACGATGATGCCCCTAAGAACCAGTGTTTTGCCGTCGTTTAGAAGTCATGCAGTGAAAGGCATGTTGGATTTGGACGCCTTCTTTTCGGGAAACGTGTCCCTCATTTCGAACAACTTTGGTGTCCGCTCGTTTTCTCTTATAATCGGGTTCTTGAGACCGGATGGGCCCTTTTCTTCATCCGGAACACTAGAAAGGTCGTAACTCCAGTCAGGAACCCACGAATGCAAGCCTGTCAAAGTAGATGGTATACAAGACGGCCTTCGTAGAGTGCTGAAAATCTCCAGTGAACGGCTACCGCCTATGATGTTGAAGGCTGCAGCGTGTAGCATTCCACGGTGGAAATGGTGTGGTCGGGCTCGATGCCGTATGTTGATGCGGCGATGCCTAGAGAGCCGTATACCTTGTCCCTCGGATCCTTCGCTCTCAACCACCGAAGAAGATGGAGTAGTACGGCAAGCTCCTTGTCCATGCTGAAACTGCGGCGTAATCGCACTATGGCAATAAAAAGTTTGCCATCAATGTCGGAGAACATGTCTCCCAGGTTGAAAACATCGCAATCATCGCCAGTATCAAAAGCGTCACTGATTGCGTACATGAAAATATAGCCGACTGTGCGTTTGACGTCTATTAATGGAGCAGCTAAATTACCGCACATGATGATCGCACTAGGAGCTAGAACCATTTCTTGAACGGTCCACACTCTTGACCACCTTGGTCTCCTCAACATAGCGACTGCGCCTTTTTTGGCTTGGTCAGATACAACAAAGTCTTTCTTGGTTGGGACTTCGGAGGAAGCCGTGTCCTCGTCTTGATACCAGCCATCAGCTGGGACTACATGCTTGTCGAAAAAGGCTCTTCCACTTTGGCTAATTTGAGGCCTTGCAAGATTTGCAGTCGTTTGTATCAGCTCGAACAAGTGGTCAACCTATGGCTGTTCCTTCGTTAGTTTACCATCCAGAAGCAGTACAAGCGTCAACCTCTTTTTGCCGAATTTTCCACGAGTTATTACTGACCTGCCATCATCAACCCATTGATTTTCAACCTCCTCAACTTCCATGAAACTCACACATCCAGATCTTTCCTCATCTTAGGAAGCAAAACTCAGACCTTTATTCTAAGTGATAAAAAGATTTAGGTAAGTTTGGTATAGACTTAGAAGGCTTTTAGGTTGGTTATTTTTATCACTGAGGATAAAGGTCTTGAGTTTTCCTTTGCATGTTTCGTTTCGCAGACGGCCCTTTTGCCCGCAACCAAGAATCATCTTCCTTAGGCAAAACATCCACGTAGGCAATAAAGAGTGAATCTTGATATGTGAATGTAGAAATTCATTTTGTAAACGTGTACATTCCTTACTGTAAAACCGACCGATAGGCTTCCTGAGGTGGACTCACTCCCAACTCCCTGATTGCCCTCCTCTCCCCTCTGCGAACCAGATAGTAACATCGCCTAATTCGACCAGAGGAATTACTATAGCCGCAATTTCTTTCCATAAAACCACCTCTGTAACGTACTCAAAGCCAAGAGACTCTATTCTCTGCACGTATCTGCTGTAGCGACACTCTGTCAACAACATGACGCAAACCCAAATGGTGAACAGCGTCCCCATGAGACGTTATATCCTCCACGAATAGGTTTTTATCAACTGTGAGCACCCTCCCAGCATATTTAACGGTAACCTTCTCCCACGCCTCGAGAGTCTCAGACTCCAGCTTTAGATCTCGTGTGCCTTGCCAGTATATCGAACCATACTCTCGGCGATAGGTAAAAGCACAAGCTTCCTCTCTTTCTCCGTACCATATAGTCAGTATCTGAAGCTCTGGCATGTTGAGTGCAAATCTTGCTGCGTCTTGTAGAAGTTTGTTGGTCTGACGGGCGTTTGCTCTGATGATGGCCCGGGCCGTCAATGTGAGGGTTTGCAGATGAGGCCATTTCCAATCTGGTTGACACGCATCGAAGAAATGGCGGGCATCGATCATGAAAGCGACGGAAAGATTCTCCCGTTCTCGACTTCGTGATGCAAATGCGGCGCCCAGTCGAGGGCATGTAATCCTGACTCTTTCTGGTTTAAGGTTTGCGAACGAGCTTCGAGCAAGATCAAATAACTCGAGATAGTTCTCATTAAAATCTTCGAATATAGTGATTCTCTTGATACTTGGCGGAAGTCGATTGATTAGAGTTGTGTAATCTGTTGTAGAAGTCGTTAGAACTGAAGTGTAATGTGCTTGGGTATGTTTTCTTACCTCTATCCCAGATACCTTGTATTGGTCCAAAGTGTAACACCCATGGCTCATATACAATTTCTTCCAGGCTGGGAAGTTTTGGCCAAAGGCGTAATAACATTTCAGCGCCGAGCTGACGACGGCACTGCCGACGAAGAATAAATTTCGTGACGGCTTGCACCGAAGGGAGTTCGTCTCCAAATTCCGGGCCGCCAAGCTCAAAAGGACGTCGTAGGGCGTTATCAGGTGGTGCTTCAACTGCGCGGCCTTCATGCCATCCATGTTTTGGATCATGAATTGCCGGGGCACGATCTAAAGGCCGGCAGTCGAATTTATCCTCGTCTGAAGCTCCGAAATAACAATTCTGAAACCAATGCTTTGAGTCACTGGGCGAGTATGCGTTGAGCTCAAGTGTTAAACTATTATTCCAGCTGGACAGGATGTAGAATAGTCTCACGATTGCTCTTTTCATGGTATTCTCGTTGGCGCGAAGCCAGGAGTACGATTCATGCCTCCGACATATTCGACAGGTATAGCTTTTAAGCTCTATGTTGAGTCATAGATGCTCAATTCTCCCCCTGTAGTGATCGTTGAGCTGCTCAAGGTGATCGAGACAGGAGGGGTGAAGTCTGAGATGAGCAAAGGTTTTCTTTTCAATGAAATTTCTCCATTCTGTCGATACTGAGGCGTACGGTGCGATGGTTTTGTGGGCTGCCAGGCTTTCCATGATCATAAGACGGATCTCGGCAGGTAAGGAGTACCAGTTGGTCATCTTATCGGTGTTTTGCTGCCGCAAGCTGACTCTTTCACAAGGTGATGGAAGTCGCAAGAGGACGAAGAGTCAAAGAACATTTTTATAGCCAAGAGAGTTTCGCTTTTGTCTCATCGACAGTTTAGCTTTAGAAATAACACTCAACTATTCGTCAATTAATTTTAGCCTGTGTGCTTGATATGTAGAGTTGTGGCGTTGACTTTTGCTTCGTCTGCTTAAGCTTTTGTGTGAATCTTATTTTATCAATCCTCACCGAGATACTGGGGCAGCAATAAAACTATTTACTTGAGAAACTCACAGGAACGCCACTTCACTTTTCAAGGATATTTGTAGTAAGTTCAAGTTGGAAAGCAGTGAGAAGATGAACATGATATCTATATGGCCTGCCTCTTGATTGTGTTGACAAAAGTACACAAGTATCCCTTTATGAAGTGTCCTACAAAGGCCATTCTACCAGAATAATATGTGAACTACTAAGAGTCGCAGTTGCAGTAGTACGAGTCTCATATAGCTATGTTAGGAACCATAAAACCTTTGCAGATTACTTATAAGACATTTCTTACCTTCCTGGCTACAAGTCTCCTTGTGTTGCTCATCGGATCCCGCAGCCCCATTTGCTTGAGACTCTCAATGCAGTCATCACAGTTGCTGATCTTCATGCAGTACCCAGCACAGTACTGCTGGTTTCTAGTGGTGCAGCCGGTGTAGCATGGAGCACCGGCTCCACCGGCAGGTTGACCGGCGCATTCGCCGGTGCACAGCTGGTTGTTCCTGGCTACGCAGTCGTTGTAGAAACCTCCCAAGCAGTTGTTGTTCTCGCCCGCTTCGCGTGGAGCATTGCACTTCCCGCCCAGGACGGCTGGGGCGGAGGAGGCGAGGAGGAGGGAAGAGAAAGTCTATGATTGTTAGCTGAGGAGTGGCGGGGATTTAGGGAAAGCTTACCCAGGCTGAGTGCATATTGATGGATTTATTTGAGAGTCGTGAGATGTAAAGGATGGTTTGAGAGAAGATGTGATTGTGTTGATTGATGAATCTGGATACTTGGAGGACAAAGGGCGATATTTATAATGATCGCGAGCATCTCGATTTCATTCCATTGTCCAAATACTGATCCACAAGTCCATTCTGTGACATCACGACCAAGGCAACCGTAAGTCTCATCCCATGATATATGCGGATAATTTGCAACGGAAGCCAGATCTCCAAGTTATTTCTTAGGTAATGTCAGGTGCGGTTAGTGGATCAAAGCGAGGCTCAGCTAGGAACAAAAATGGTGATATGTCATATCATTCGTTCAGCTCCTTAAATCTGATTGCTGGGTCCCTTGGCCCATGTCATATAACGTGAGATTCCCGCGAGCGGGATCAAGGGTTTCGATCCGTCCATCGTGGTCTACGTTCATACATAGCAAATTACCCCTGGCGGTGTCAGAATACGTCTGACGCGAAAATCCTCTTTCACCTTGGAAAATCAGATCTTCACGGCCAAGTGGAGGCTTTTTGACAATCCTTGGTACTGAGAAAAAGTAATAGGTCGATATTGGGTTCCAAAAGTATCTACAGAGGCGGAGACAAACCACTTTAATCAACTCAATGGTTTCTTCGCGATTCCTTGCTGACTCATTGGAACTTTTGTCTTTTCCAGGTCACGAAAACGGGCACATCTTCATCTGGAGCGACCAGTTACTCTAACAATTAAATTGATCAAGGAATTAACCTATCCACATTGAACGAGGTCTTTATTCTGTAAGTGCTTATAAGTTCTAATTACCCAAGCTGCCTTCGATGACAATCTCATCTCGGGAAAGATGTTGCTTCCGTCCTTTATAGAAACAGGCATAAAAGGCACAACCAGCAATAAACCCGGAAATTCCTACGGCCCCATACATCCACACAAGATATGGGTCCTGAGAAACTGCCCCAAGTGCAATGCAGATCGCAGCAGCAACGGCAATGGTCAGCCAGAACAAAGCTGAGATGACAGATCGAAGACTAAGAAGTCATAATTAGCATACGGATCAAGGTTACAGGGATGCGATGCTTACTTCTTTGGTGCCTGGGTAAAGGCTAGCTCTAGGCCTGTGATGATAACGAAGGCTTCAGACAAGGCTACGAGGATATAAGATGGCGCTTGGATCCAAACGTGAATACTGTTTGGTGGTGACTTGTAGATGTAATGCTGTAGAACGCATGCGTATGCCATTGAGATTGAGGCGAACATGAAACCCATGAAGATGCGGGTTACAGGGTCAAAGTCGATTCTGTACTTTCGCAGGAGGGGATAAACAATCACTAAGCTCAAAAGTTAGAAACTACTAGTTGATGAGATGCTGAGAGAGTACTTACAGTCGAGGAAGGGAATGAAGAAGCAAAGGGCGATGGGATCGAGGTTTTGGAGAAGATCATTTGGTGTTCCATGAAGAGCCATGGTTCCGGCTTGGGATATGAGGTTATTCCACATCTGATTCCAGCAGATGAAGTAGAATGGGAAGAATAGGAACATCTAGACACAACTGTGAGTATCAATATTGAAGGTCACAAGACGGTTACGAACCTTGCAGCTCTTGAGTCCTCGCTGAACATCTCCAACATACTCATCAGTGTATCTCTCCTGACTTGCCAACGGATACTTGTCGTTATGCCCTGTTGCTCTTAGTACTGATGGCCTTGCGTTGTTGAAGCCCTTCTCCTTGATGGCGATGCTGGTTGTGCGACAGGCATCCAGGATGGCTGAGCCAACTGGGGGAACGCGGATGTACTTGTTTCTACCGGAGATGAAGACAGCGGTGGAAATGAGGATGGCACTGTTTAACAAAGGTTAGGTGTCAGGTTTCAATTTGGGTCAGATAAATTGTACTCACATTAATGGTACCAAATATGCCAACCAGAACGAATGGTGGGCTTCAACGTTGACCGTGATGAGCGGTGAAAGAGCTCCAATATTGACAACCCAGTAGAACCTTGACGTTTATTAGCGGCTGCATATCCCAGACTGAGAAAACGTGTCTTACCACATGAAGAGTCTCTGAACAGTGAGTTCCGGGTCAACGATGACCTCCTCTCCTGACTTGAGAGTCTTGAGAACTGGATGCGAATGCTGATATTGCTCAGCACACATAGGCGTAACATTGGCCTTGATTCCTCCCGTTCCCAGACCGATTGTAACCATGGCAGCGATAAGACCACCCAAGCCAGCATTGTTGAGAAGGGCAGTGGGTGTTGAAGTCGATACGAGAATGACGAGACCGACGACATAGACGACGCATGCGCAGCAGATGGCTCGGAACTTGCCAAGATACTGGTCTGAATATCTTGAGTTAGACACGGAGTGATTGAATAACGTTGGGTTGGAGACTTACCGGCGACAATGGCACCAATGACTGTCGAAGCGTAGGCCCAGAACTTGAAGAAGTTGCCGAGGGCCGTAGCAACAGCCTGACCTTTGCCAAGAGCACCTGGAAGGTCGGAGCTGGGATCATATGGGTTGCTGAGCAGTGTCAGTGTGACGACCGTCGAAGCATCATGATGGTGACAAACTTGATGTAATTCTGGATCGGACCAGAGAGACCAAAGTAGGTAAATCGCTCACCTAGCTACGGAACGTCAGTCAATCCAGCTCCGGGTATTTCAAGTGTTACAAAGAGCTGTGGGCCTTACCTCAACGGCCAAGATCAACAGTGCAATCTTAGGCAACTTATCAGGAACCCTTCTCAAACCTTGCCACTGCGCTTCATGTGCCGCAATGCTCTTAGCATCAGCAGTATTACTCTCGATCTTCTTCTCCATGTTAAGCTCAGACGCCATGTTCAGTCGAAGTTGTTGAACGCAGAGAATTGAATCAGCTGTTAGGTGATGCTGAGATCTTTATTTCTCGGGATGCGACGCCCCGTATATAAACATCATGAGTTGGAGAAACTTACCCCAGACCGGCAGACCCATTCTGCTGGGAACCCTGCTGAGATAACGCGGGGTCGTCGCTGTGGGCTCTGATGGGCGGCCTTCGACGGCCTATCTGGCGCTATCTGAAGAGATAGCGTGGTTGATCGGCGTTGAGAACGCCGCCAATCAGGAGTGACGCCGATGTTGGAGGCGGATTAGATGGGAGATAAAATAAGTTATTCTTGAAGAAGGGAGTTATAATGCATTTTATCTATTGAACCTTATCTATTTGTTATTGTTTTCTTGGCCATGTCTTATACTACGACAGCAACTGAAGAGGTAACAGCCTCATTCCCAAGCCTGAAGCGTTTGGAAATACGACCAGATGAATATCCAGGTCTTGATCCAGAATGGCGAAAACTATGGAACACTCATGGGAGTGCCATGGTTCGAGCTGATGAAGTCAGTATTGAAGAATATCGTCTTGATCCAGCAAAGTACAGCTTCACATATCCAACATACAAAGGCCCAGATGTCTTTCATGCTGAGGATGGACAAATGCCAGTGACAAAACCAGAAGGCTTCATCACGATTAGAGTCTACTCCCCAGAAGGACCTGGGCCGTTTCCTGTTCATCTCAACTTCCACGGTGGAGGTTGGGTGCTAGGAGGTCTTCAATCTGAAGCGGCGTGGTGTCGACATATGTGCAACAAGGCGTCAATCAAAGTCATTGATGTTGATTATCGCATGGGTCCTGAGTATAGGTATCCAACAGCTATCTATGATTGCTGGGATGCTGTGAAATGGGTAAAACTCAGCTTTCTCATCCAAGACACTTTTCTAACTGTATGCAGACCATAAACAACGCAACTGAGCTTAACATCAACCCGAAAAGTGTCTCGTTTGGTGGTCTTTCGGCGGGTGGCCATATGTCTGCTGTTCTGGGCCACTTCGCTCGTGACGAGGGTATCGATATCAAACTGCAACTCATGATTGTCCCGGCCACAGATATGCGCTACTGCAGTTCAAAGATAAAACAGCTAACAGCAGAGAACTGTGCGTATGAAAGCGTGCTGCAGTTAAAAGACGTGCCATGGGGACCTCTTGGGCGGGAACAGTGGTTCTTGAAATATTTCGTTGGCGAGGATGCCGGTAAGCATCATCACGTTATCTCCAAGAGAAGATGGTACTAACGGGGTTCAACAGACGAGCTTGAGGAAAAGTTGAACAACGAGTGGATTCTCACACCAGTCATCGCTCCAAACTTCGAGGACCTTCCTCGGGCGCACATTGTCACTGCAGAGTTTGATCTGGAGCGAGATGAGGGAGAGTACTATGGGCAGTTGTTGAAGGACGGAGGTAATGAGGTCACTATGAAGCGATACACTGGCTGTCCTCATGCTTTTGCGCATTACAACCATCCAGAGAGGGGATTGGCCAAGAGTTTTGAGCTCATTGAGGATACAGCTAAGTTGCTAAGAGATGTACATAATATCAATGTATAGCTTAGAAGATACGTAATACTATAGACCACTCCACTGGCAATTTGGCGCAACAAAACGGTGCTACATATAAATTGCTCTGAACGATAAATGCGGTTATTTCAATGACTGCCAGTTACTTGTAGAAAGAAAATGGCGATATATAGAACCCCCAAATGACTCATTTTGAACTATACCATTGCTTTTTTCTTACTTTACATTGACTCCGCCAGTCGCCTTTGAGAATAGACGAGTCATCGTACGATTCATATCTCCAGATTCAACAATCTTTCCGTTGCCATGTTTCCCGCGGCCAACTGTACGAACGCCACCAATCATATTCGATGCCGATGGAGTTGGACAAGGGTTGCCCGAGACTAGGCGAAATCGGACATGTCCGCGGTTGTCAGTCGGTATCGTGAAAAAGATTGAGCAACTTAGATAAATCTCAAGTGCCCTTCATACAGAAATAAATTCTTCTATCTAATCAGGGATTCCATCGAGAAACATCTATCAATCGCATACCCGAAGATCAAGAATGGCATCTGATAGTATTATCATCGTCGGGCAAGTTGCCTTCTTATACACTCTGATCCTTAACTGACAAGGATTCAAGCGCGGGAATCATCGGCCTCGATGTCGCTCTCGTTCTGTCTCAGCAAGGCTATGGAAAGAACATCACAGTGGTAGCTGAGTACCTCCCCGGTGATACTTCACCGTCATACACCTCTCCATGGTATGCTTCCAAATCCTTCGGGCCATGTTCAGTCTAACAAACCCAGGGCCGGTTGCAACTTTTCCGCCATTTCTGGCACTGATGCCAATGCGATAAAATGGGACCGCCACGGCTATGCGCACTTGAAGAAGCTTGCCGCAGCAGATTCTGACAAGTCTTTTGTCAAGAGGACGCCATCAATTGAGTTTTGGGATGACAATGTACCGCATGACAAGATCAAGGCCATGGCTGATTATCTTGATGATGTGAGTCAATATTAAAAACACAGGCCACGAAAAAGGTTCTAACGGTTTCGAGTTTCGAGCCTTGTCTGCCCAAGAGCTTCCCGCGGGAGTCAAGTTTGGCTGCGCGTTCACAACTTTGACCGTCAACGCGCCCGCTCACTGCTTGTACCTGTACAAAAGGCTGAGAGAAGAGTTCGGTGTGCGATTTATCCGCCGAAAGCTTGGGAGCATCTACGAGGCGTATAGCAACCCGGCTACGAAAGTCGTCTTCAACTGCACGGGAAACGCAGCAAAGACACTTGCAGGCGTTCAAGACGAGAAGTGTTATCCGACTCGAGGCCAAGTCCTCCTCGTACGGGCATCTCATGTTAGTACTAATGTGATGCGTCACAGCAAGGACTATGAGACCTATGTGATCCCGAGACCTGGATCGAACGGAAATGTCATCTTGGGAGGATACATGCAAAAGGGCAATGAGTAAGTCTTTCGGTTCTGCAGCTTAAAATACAACTGACACAGGGAATAGTGATAGCGCCACGTATTCATCTGAGAGCGAGTCCATCCTCCAAAGGACAACGGAACTGAGCACAGAGCTGCAGCAGAAAGAACCTGAAGTTTTGGCTGCATTTGCGGGCATGCGACCATCCCGCGAAGGTGGCGCAAGAATTGAACGTGATGAGATCCCCGTCAACGGAGAAAGGCGTGTAATTGTGCATGATTACGGTGCTGGTGGTACAGGCTTCCAAGCTGGCTATGGTATGGCATTGGATGCTGTCAAGAGCATCGAGGATATTCTGAGCACTATTCCAACCAGGTCATTGTTGTAAGGCAGGGTTATGTAGATGTGTAACTTCAAGTTCCCTGCTTTGATGCTTCCAATGCAAGTTTCACATGTGGTTCCAATTGGAGAACTTGATCGACACCTCGCCAGAAGATAGCATCCATCCTCAGTAGACCCAGTCGGATGACTACGAAGGCATTGGCTTTGAGACGCATTTGCTTCCGTGTTGCCTGAAGTAGCTTCATGTACGAATGTGCTTCTTCGTAGGTAGTGGACGAGACAAACATGCATAACATGGCGAAGCAAAGTGATGAGAAGGTACTTTGGCACCAAGGAGGCCAGTGTTCTGCTGTCTCGTCGCTCTTGAGACTTTTGACGAACTCAGAAAATTGTTCGAGAACTGATTTGAGGCTTTCTCGTGGAGACCATTGATCTGTAGTGTCTGCTGTTGGGAGGTGAGAACTTTGGGCGTGCACGGCAGCGCGCAGTATTAGTAGTTGTATGTAATAATAGCCAAGCTTAATGGCTATTCCAGGCATCGTCCTGTCATTGTTGGGATCTATTAACCTTGTCCCGTCGGAGGTTGTGAGGTCCAAAGATTCGCAGAGCTCAAACACGGTCGATCTCATTTCTTCGGGCCTCTGACTGAGACTTGATGATCGGAGAGAACAAAATGGAGGTCAGTTGAATAATTCGTGTCAGGTGGCAGAAGTATACTTACTAAAGGTGATCGAGAGTGGAGGCTAGGGAGGATGTGAGTGCCGAAAACCCCATGACAGCTGCCCATTGCGATGGATCAAGCCCAGAAGCATGCTCGTCCTGAGCTGAGAGCTCATCAACAAGCCAGTTTGCGCGATTGATATGAGGTGGCCTTCCCAAAGCAGCTGCTAGCCACTTATCAAGAGCGTAGATAAAAAACGACAGCCTGCGTCTCGCAGCTATTTGAGCCGACGGGATGTTCCAAAGAGAGGGATCGAGATGAAGCCCGATGTTTGTAGCTGCTGATACTAGCGTCCCCACCGTTGTCCAGCGATACGAAGCGTCTGACACGAGTGGATTTGAAGATGGTCGGGTAACGAGCAGGAATAGAGTTTGAACGGTGGCAATGTTTGGCGAGTGGATGTCGAAAGCAACTGCAGTATTGATAAGGTGAGCTAGGTCTTCTGCATCAGGTGAGTCGTAGGCCATATCGATGCAGAGTTGATCGTCGTACATGGCGAATGGGAGGGCGATTGAGTAGATGGCTGCCAACAGACAAGGTGCACTGGTTATCGGATCCGGAGGGGAGTCACTTGGGAATATGGGATAGTGAGGTGCAATAAACCTTGTATAGAGGCTTATCAATCTTTTGCCCATATTCTGAGAGACAGCCTTCTCAAGCTCCGCTCTTTGTGCCGATATTGGCGTGCCAGAGTGTCCTGCTTCTCTTCGACTTTGAGCAAACAGCGATGGCTGTGAAATGAGAAACTGAACAGGCGGGCTGTTGTTCACTGATCGTATAGCGAGATGTTTGAACTTGAAGGTACCATGCTCATCTGATTGATATCGCTGGAGCAGATAAGGATCCATGTCTCCACTCAAACCAAGCGTTTCTGGATGCAAGTTCTCGTGTCCATCCAAGAGCGGGTATATCTTGCTGTATGAGCCATCTGCTGATTCAGCCGCAGTTGATGGAGCATTGTTATCGGGTGTTTGGAACATGAACTGATATTCAGGGCCGTCTATGTCGAGATCTTGAAGAAAGTCCATATTGATATCGGGAAAGACACCTAATTCTGCCGATGAGATCTCATCATGATTAGATGACGTGATAGGTTCTTCGATAACTCCACTTGATGGTCCATTTGCATCCTCTGCGTCATGATATCCAGGGCTGGTCTCGGTCGTTTGCTGCCTCTTCCGAGGCCTCGCAGCCTCTACAAAAGTGCATTCTCTCCCGTATTGCTGACATAACCGACATGGAGGAGAGGACTCAATACGGCAAGCGGTTTTTCGGGAACGACAGAAATCGCATGGTCTTTGCCGCTTGCTCATGTATTTACGCATCATGGGCTAGTGGAAGAAGGAGGTTGAGATAATGATAACGAATCAAAGGTTACTAAACCGAACGGAATCAAGCTCCAACCGACACGTGATTTAGTCTACAGGTGGAGAGACTAGCGTAAAGTTGGACCCTGTATTCTAATGGATGCCTGTTAGCCTGTCAGGCTGTCTTGCACTATGCGCTTGGAAATCACAAACAAGGCTGTGACGCGAAATTACATGGCCAGCAAATTAGGTGTGCAGGAACAGTTGTCAGGCAGACTCAGCTGTTTATGCCTTACCCCGCTCTTCATGATATATCACTGTCACTTTCTCAAAGCCTAGATACTGATCCTATCGAATCTTTTGAACCAGGTTATTATTATCTTCTTCTTCTTCCCCAATGCGGCTAATCAACACCAAAACATTAGAACTTCATGAGTTCTTCAACGAAAATACACCACCTTATGCAATCTTATCACATGCCTGGGACGACCAAGAGGTCACGTTTCAAGAGTGGCAGAACCGCCATCAATGTGCCTTAAAACATGGCTTTTCTAAGATCTATAAAGCATGCGAAGAGGCTCTGAATTATAAGCTAGGCTGGCTTTGGGTTGACACGAACTGTATTGACAAAAGTAGCTCAGCAGAGCTGACAGAGGCGATAAACTCGATGTTTGCGTACTATCAGAAGGCTAAAATTTGCTTTGCGTACCTGGTTGATGTATCTACAGCCAACCAAGATATAGAGCTGTTGCAGTCGAGACTTCGAAAGAGTCGTTGGTTTACTCGGGGCTGGACACTTCAGGAGCTGATAGCACCGCGACATCCGGTGTTCTATGCAGCTGATTGGTCGAGAATAGGTAGGAAGGATGATACGTTAGTCAGTTTACTTGCGTCGATCACAAAGATTTGTCCCTTATATCTAAGAGGGTATAAAAGCATATACAGGGCTTCTATTTCAGAACGAATGTCTTAGGTAGCGAGAAGAACAACGACGAGGATTGAAGATATGGCCTATTGCATGCTTGGCATCTTCGATATCAACATGCCACTGCTATACGGGGAAGGGAAAAGAGCGTTCTTCCGGCTCCAGGAGGAGATCATCAAGAGCTGCAATGATCACACCATTTTCTGCTGGGAATGGACTAAAGATGTTCCCAGTGATTGGGCCAGTATTCTTGCCCCATGGCCAACTGCCTTTGAAGGGGCTCAAGGATTTCGACAATTGCGAAGCGAAAACCCATCGATCTTTTATATGACAAATTCTGGCTTATCTATTCGTCTACCTGTCACAAGCACTATTGCAGACAGATATACTTCTTCACACTCCTGGTTTGTTATACTACAAGCCGCTCCAGCAAGCGCATTTCTCGGTCTAGAAGCCGTATGTCTTCGAGTTGTTGGCCGTCAGGCGGGTAATCAACTCTACGTTTCACACTTCCCATACCCTCCTCGACCCAGGACTATATCCACTTGGCTCATGAGCCTCAAGGTAGAGTCTCTTCTTGTCATGAACAAGCTGGCCGACGGAGCAGTGTTCAAAAGGAGAAGCATCCCAGCACACCCCTATGATCCCAAGACATTGAGCTTCGTGCCCATTTTTCGCTCGCCGGGTCTTGCGCAAAGGTGGGAATTTCAGGAGTCATGTGAAGGCAGTATCAGTTCAAGCTCATCATTAGGTCAAATTACATGGAGGCCAAATACCGCTAATGTCGAGGTGGCTGTGGAGCATATGATGGCGGCCGGCAGAAATCATGAATTCGGACTATATATACTGCTGGGCGTGAAAAAGAAACATGGCTCTTGCGATGTTGCTGCGCAGCTTATAATTAGCAGGACGAAATGTGGATGATGCCCTGGAGCCCCAAGCCCTAGAAGAAGCGCTACGTCATTTCAAAGATCGAGTCGAGACAGAGAGCCTTGAACTAAAAGTCTTTTCCTCTGATGAAAGGCAGGGAGTCAAGATGATATTAGAAAAATCTACCGATGTCATAGCGGGTACCAGCAACTGCTACTTCTTATTCTTCTCCGAGGTCCTCGATGTTTCCGTTCTTCCTCCAAATCTGCTTCGGGGTGAGGGCCGGGGAGAGCGAGGATAAAGCATCCGCGAGAACGACTTTTCATCCAATATTACCGCGAACCTGGGGAGACCATTATTTTTAGAAGAGCGAGATGCCTCAGGGGGTACTTTGCTTATCCACCGGTATGCTAGCTTTGAGCGAGGAATAACATGATAGCATCATATAGGGGGCCACTTGGCTAGGAACGCCATGGACCATAGTTTGGCTTCTCCGAATCTCTCTAGTTGATTCTGTAGAGAAGTCTAATGTACCTGTATTCGAAACCTGAGGTTTTTTCAGATATCCAGATCTGGATTTTTATATCTTGCTGGGGGTAGAGAAGAAAGAAGACTCTTGTTATGCTACGGCGAAACTTGTGGAAGCATGACAGGGTGATTTGGCATGGGACTCTGAAGGTTTGGAGAAGACCATGACCCAGTGGAGGCAACGTGTCATTGTGGGCAGCTCTACCTTCTCGGGGGCATATTATTATAACAAAAGGCTCGAAATGACAATGGTACTGAGGATATCTACAGATATCATCAGGAGTATCAGAAACTGTTATTTCTTGTGTTTCTATGAGGGCGACGTTGCATATAACGTTGCCAGAATGCCACGAGGGAGTTTATAGACGAAGACTGGCTAGAATAGTTAATTTGGCAAATACCAAGCGGTATAGAAGTTCTCCTCATAACTATCACGTTTTATCGGTCAAGTATATCCAGACCTATCTTTGCCACCTAACTGGCTCACAGAACTGATAATCATTTCCTAATTCAACTGTAAGGCGACAACATTGTGAGCTAGATGTGTTATTTGCAATTGAGACCTGTGGCTGAGAGCTTATAATCACTACACAGAACTTAGTAAGGCGACATCGATTTTTTCTTCATCTAGGGTCATAAGCCAAACAATATTCATATAGCTTAAGCGCCTGGGACATCTTTTCTTCGCATGCAGGCGTTACGGGGGGCTGCTGGCTGGGCGCTTAATGATGCAGACTAAAGCCCCCCTGCAGCAGAAATAATGCCATATATGAAACAGCACCGAGACGAAACGACTTTCGAGTTCTTTAAATTCTCTAAAATTCTTTAAGCCTGGTATACCTTTTGTATGAAACTTGTCTTTTGAACAATTTCTCTTACCAGAAATATTGGATATCTGTGGGCTGCCATGATTGACCCACTTGACTATACCATAGGCTGGATCTGCGCCCTCGAGACTGAATATGTTACTGCACAGGCATTTCTGGATGAAGAGTACCCCGTGCCGACTTTTATTTCTAGAAATGACCCCAATGAATACACCTTGGGTCGAACGGGACATCACAACGTCGTCATTGCGGTTCTTTCTCAAGGATATGGCACATCGAGTGCAGCCAGCGTCGCGGCCCATATGATCTTTAGCTTTCTCAATATCAGGATTGGATTATTAGTCGGCATAGCAGGCGGTATTCCTAGCATACAGGATGATATACGACTTGGAGATGTTGTAGTTAGCGCTCCTGGGAATGGACATAATGGCGTTCTTCCATACGACATGGGTGTGGCTTTTCAAGGCCAAGAATTTGAGATTCGGAGAGTTCTGAACGCGCCACCTTTCCAGCTTCTGACGGCAATGAATGGTCTCAGAGCCCAACACGAGATTCAAGGGCATCGGCTTCACCAATCCATCAGCGAGATTCTGGACAGAAGCCCGAAACTACAAACCAAATTCGGACGCCCTGATCCAGACTCTGATCGGCTCTATTTACCTCATGTTGTTCACCCGTCGGGCCAATCTTCCCATTGTGCGGAGTCTTGTGGAAACGATCCATCAACGCTAGTTATACGGCCGGAAAGAACTGCTGCAGAAGACGGCATTGTCGTTCATTATGGCCTTATCGGTTCTGGAAACACTCTCTGCAGAGATACCAATCTACGAGACAAGTTCGCCAAGAAGGGAGTCCTATGCTTCGAGATGGAAGCAGCAGGCTTGATGAATCACTTCCCTTGTATAGTGATTCGGGGGATATGTGACTACTCTGATTCGCACAAGAACAAAGACTGGCAAGGATATGCAGCTATGACTGCCGCAGCATATGCCAAAGACCTTCTCAAGCATGTCGCTCCGTCGCAGGTTGCGACGAAACGAAAGATGCGTGCTTATGGCACGAAATGGTTAACCGGTCATTACTCGAGTCTCCTCATGGAGACAGTATTCGTTCTCATGTTGTTCTTACTTGTAGAGACTATTTCAAGTAATATTGACCTGAAGTGGGAGGCGACCGGACTTATCATAGCCCTCGATGGCAATTGATATAGTTGAGGATGTACATTGAGTCGCTTAATGTAATATTAGAACCTGTTTGTGTGGCACCAGACAGTAAAACGTTGCACAAAATGCCGTTAGCTGCAACATCTCTTGGTCACAGAACGAACAATGCATGTATCTCAGCCCTGTTCTCCTTAATTCTGTCAGAGTTTATCACGCAAATCTTCGACTGAGTAATCACGACTTCTTGCTTTTACCCCACTGAAATTGAGCATGCTGTAGAATTACGTTGATTTGTCGTCAAATATTAACTACATATATGGAGCCATGATGACGGTTGAGATGACGTCAACCATCGTCAGAAACCTTTATACCATGACTGCTATGGAGCATTCAATCTCAACCTCAACAAAACATCACCTCTCTCCTTAATACCTCTCGAGTCCAAGTCTATCAAAATGGTGATCCAATACCAAGGGGCTCAGATCCCCATCTCGTTCGCATCATGCAGCATCCCCATGAAGATCAAGGCCAGCCTTCCCGATAAGCTAGACGCTATTAGAAAAGCCGGCTTCGACGGAATTGAGCTTTCGATGCCCGATATCCTTGACTATGGAAATCTTCTCAGCGGATCTCAACCAAAAGAGGATGACTATGACGCGCTTGCGGATGTTGCGGAGCAGATCAAGTCGTTGACGGATGAGTTGGGCCTGAAGATCATGATGCTTCAGCCTTTTGCGAATTTTGAGGGCTGGAAGAAGGGTGAACATGACGAGCAGAGGAAGAAGGCTTTTGATAAGGCGCGAGGATGGATTAAGGTCATGGAGGCTGCTGGTATCACATTGCTGCAGGTGAATACACTGACATCAATTAATTTGTATCAGTCACTAATCATTCACAGGTTGGGTCATCTGACTCTGAAGGCATCTCATCTTCATTCGACGACTTGGCCTCCGATCTCGCAGAGCTAGCAGATCTTCTCGCCGAAAAAGGCTTCAGCATCGCCTACGAAAACTGGTGCTGGGCAACCCACGCCCCAACATGGAAAACAGTCTGGCAAATCGTCCAAAAGGCCAACAGACCCAACATCGGTCTCTGCCTCGACACTTTCCAAACAGCAGGTCTCGAATGGGGAGACCCAACTACCAAAGACGGCCTAATCAAAGCAAGCAGCGACGAAGAGCGCAAAACTCACTGGCACAAGAGTCTTGAAGAACTAGCTGCTACTGTTCCAGCTGATAAGATTTATTTGTTGCAGATCTCAGATGCGTATAAGATGGATCCTCCTATTGAGGATAAGAAAGATGAGGAGGGGAGTAGGCCCAGAGCGAGGTGGAGCCATGACTATAGGCCGTTGCCGTGTGATGGTGGATATTTGCCCGTTCAGGATATGTTACATGCCGTGTTGAAGACTGGGTTTAGAAGTTGGTTGTCGGTGGAGGTGTTTGATGGGCTTGAGGGGGAGAATACGGATATGAATGAGTATACGGTTGCGGCTGTTGAGTCGTTGAAGAAGCTCATTCAGGTTAGTGAATGATTCAGTTCACGAGTCTTACGAGAGGTATCATAAGGAGCAATAACAAAGGTTTTATTATGATTGTTTCTTGTTTCTTGCTATATATGTACTCTTCTTTGCCTTTTGTTACGTCAAGACACCTTGCTTGTAACAGCAGTGTACTCTACCAAGTCCTCCAAGGCATTTTCATGTTCATTCTCAATAACCTCAGCATGTTTCACAGAGCGAGGCGTGATCGAGCAAGGGAACGGTAACGGACTCGAGTTGAAACCTTCCGAATAAGCGAAGCTATCCAATATTAGCATCCAGCGTTCTTCGTGTGATCCGTCCTTCAACTTACATATCAACTTCAACGTCTCGTCCCTTCTCATCCTTCTCAGGATTGACTTCAAAGCCCCATAGTATACGCGCGATGTTGAGCGTTACCGATGCCGCGCCGAGATGCATGCCTGGACAGATTCGTCGGCCCCAGCCAAAGGCACTATGGCCGAGCGTGCCGGGGTACTCTCGCTTTTCCATGAAGTGTTCTGGTCTGAACTCGTGAGGCTCAGGGAAGTCGGCTTCATTGAGATGCACTGAGGAAATTAGTTGTTGTCAAATAATTGGAATGCGATACTTACGAGTCCAGAGAGGTGCGATGATGGTGCTTCCCTTGGGAATGAACATGCCTTTGTAGACATGGTCCGCAGTGCTAGCATGCGGTGTTCCTCCGAGCACAGCAACAGGGCGCCACCGAAGAGTCTCGGATGCGATAGCTCTAACGTATTCCAGCTTTGGCAGATCATCGAACGTGGGAAGCCTGTCGCTTCCTACAACACGGTCAAGTTCTTCTTGGGCTTTGGGAATAAACTGAGGTCCGAACTTGACGCAGGCGAGAAGGAAGCTTGCGAGTGACCCCGCGGACTGTCTGGGGTTAGTCTATATATCAATATCTCTAGTAAGATTGCTTACGGTCTCAACACCAGCACCGAAAGGTGATCCTGCAGTATAAGCAATTTCCAGATCACTCATACCCAAGCTCTCCTGCTCTTCGAGAAGATGCTTTGCAAAGCAAGTTGGGGCAGTTCCTTTAGCGACCTTCTCACGAACCTCATCCATGAGCTCTGTATAGAGTTGGATATCTTTCTGGCGTTGCTGCAGAACTTCCTTCTTCCATGGGGCCAGGAAGCTAGGTAGATACTTGAGAGCCGGATAACGCTCAACGGCATACTTTCCGGGAATACTACACCAACAATCAGCCTCAGATCGGTTATGGAGTAGATGTAGACTCACTTGACCATAGTCAGACGCTCCATGGCCTCAGCGTTGCGTCTTACCACAATATCACTTCTAACATCCTCAACCCGTCGTCCATAAGTAACAGTAACAATAACCGACGCAGCATATCTCTCCAAATGCATCCTAAAATCAGCAGGCCTCTTCAAAAGATCAAACATCAAAACCTTCGACTCAAGGCTTTGAATCGGTCTATACGTCTCACTCTGTCTCTGCATAAACCCACTATGCAACAACTTTCTCCACCGTCTCCAATACGAAGCATAAGGCGCCATTAACCCTCTCATACCACCAGAGAGTAATTCACCGCCCATGATGAATCTGGGGCGGGAGGAAAATACAGCGCCGCGCTTCTCGAGAAGATCCCAGGCTGCTTGCGCGGAACCGAGGATTATGGTTGGTGTTGGACCGAGTTGGAGATAGACTACGTCGCCGTATTGCTGGCTGAGTTCTTGGAACCAGAGCCATGGTTTTCGGATGCCGGTTCTGATGGTTTTGGGACCTGGGGGGAGCTGGGAGCGGTGGGAGTAGAGTTTCCATTCTTGTTGGAGCTGAAGTTGTGAGTGTTTGTCAGTATTGGTAAAGGGATGGGTGCCATTGGTGGATTATGCATACCCTTGGAAATATGAGGGCGAGATATGTCAGGCCCAAAGCGACGACGGCATAGATGATGAGTTTTACCACCATCTTGAGTAGTCAGAGGGAGTTACACCAAAGCTTGCCAGTACTGAAAGATCTTAACTTGTCAAACGGCAAGGGGAAAGCTCTGTCTGGAAGCGAAATGTATGTCACTTGTCAGTCGGCTATCATCCGGTAATAAAAGAAGCCGAACACACACACATATACAGCCGAAACACCTCAACTGCCACCCTCAACTGCCGACCCAAAAGACTGGATCAACCAACCCCGCGTCCCGCGTCAACGACTCATACTGAATGCATTAAGCGATGCTCTAATGACTCTAACTTCTCGAGGCGAGATGTCATGTTATTCCCAACCCCGCGTTCTAAACTATAACCGGTTATGCCGAGATGTTTAAACCTGGGGGTCTCCACTGAGCTAGAGATTGGTGGGACATCCTTGTTTTTCGGTTAATTTTACCCCGAGTTTAGATAAAGAGGTTGCATTTTGTCTGTTTAGGAGGGAATGAGCTGAGGATATTGAATCATTAATATTTTTGAGAAATTTGAACGGTTGCAAATATGAAGAGCGACGCTTGGCTTAGCAAGCCCTTTTTGACTTCTATCTTCCTTGGAATAGGAGGTTTTCTCTATGGATTGTAAGTCAACACGCCTCATAACCTATGCTTATCTTACTAACATCCTCAGTGATTCGGGCATCATCACGCCCAGCTTGGCTCTGAGCTCATTCCTCACATACTTCGGCAAGCCAGACCCTCCCCTTCGAGGTGCCATTGTCTCTATGTACCAAGCAGGAGCCTGGCTAGGCAGTGCCTCAGTTGGTATCACCAGCGATAAACTCGGTCGTCGCAAAGCCATTGCTTTCGGCTGCATCTGGGGTGTCATTGGTGGTGCCATCATGGCTGGAGCAGCTCATGTTGCAATGCTCATCATCGGTCGACTCCTCGTTGGTTTTGCCGTCGGTACCATCACGGGAGTATCTCCTGTCTTTGGGGCAGAAATTGCGAAAACTCATGAACGTGCGAAAGTCACGGCAGTGAATCAGATGATGACGGCGTGGGGTTTCTTCGTCGCGCTCTGGGTTGGTTTCGCGGAGGGGAAATGGCACAATGCGAATCAATGGCGCCTTGGGTTCGCTATCCAAAGTATTCCTGCTCTCATTCTCGGTGTTGGTGTTTTGTTTCTTAGTGAATCTCCCCGCTGGCTTTGCCTCAAGGGTCGCCACGATGAAGCTGAGAAGGCTTTCAGAGCTTATCACTATGATGGAACGAACGATGATTGGTGCCGAACTGAGTTCACGGTTATTCAAGTCAACATCTCTGAGGAGCTGCAAGCTCAAGGCAGGCTTTCATGGGCCCAACTGGCCAAGACCCCTGCGTTCCGAAAACGTCTCTTTGTTGGTATGTTCGTTTGGGCAGCAGCTATGCTATCTGGTATTTCTTTCGTGCAGTATTACCAGACCGCTATCTACGCTACGCTTCAGTTCAGCGAGGATCGCCAACTTCTTGTCAGTGGCCTTTACGGTTCTGTTGGTCCAGTTGCTTGCTTCCTGTCGTTGTTCTTTGTCGACAAGATCGGAAGAAAGAAGATTCTCGTCATCAGTTCGTCGCTGTTGTCGCTCTGCTACTTGATCATTACGATTCTGGCAGCTGAATTCCCTGCTGTACCTGGTATGCCGACCAATGCTGCGGCACAGAGAGGGTTGATTGCGTGTATTTTCGCTGTTTCGGCGAATTACTCTGCTCTTCTTGGGCCGATGACTTGGATCATTCCGTAAGTCTCGAACACCTGGAGGTTTTGACGTTTATTCTGATCGTGAACAGCCCCGAAGTTTTTACTACTGAGCTACGAGCCAAGGCAAACGCTATCGTGCAGGTGGTTCACTATTCCATCAGTCTGATTATAACCCAGTGCTCGCCGATCGCTTTGGCCGCAGTGGGCTGGAAGTACTACGTAAGTTGATGTTGAATCACTGAGCTATTGTATTTTGACAATTTTAATTTTCTAGATCCTGTTCGTCCTCACCAACGCGCTTTGTGCCGTTGTTTTCTTCTTCGTATATCCTGAAACTCGAGGTAAGGCAGTCCCCAATTTTGTTAGCGACGCATACTAACGCATCCAGGAAAATCTCTCGAAGAGATTGACGAGATCTTTGGTGATGTCAAGATTGTTCATGAAGAGGATGTCCGGTTCTCAGAGAAGGCTGGTGTCGAAGCAATCGAGACACGGGATCAGCGCCTTATGCAAGGATCTTAGACGGGGCCCTCGGGGAGCAAGAAAACTTCTGACATCTAATATTGGTGCTAAACATAACTCATCTAAAGACCTACTAAGTTATACTACGCTTACCTAAGTATTTTTATCACTTAGGATAGAGGTCTTTGTTTTTTCTTGCCTCCTATAAGGGGTCGAACACTGTTACTGTTGGAATACATTTAATCTACCAATCACAAAATAAGAGGAAGTTCATGTGGCCCTCTGAATAACAGTGGGATCTATTTTTATGTGTAGTAAGAATTATGTCCCATAATACCCAGGTGTTTCCTTCCAATGACTGAAGTATATACAAATAAGTTCCAAGCGTCAAGCTCAGATAGTGTGTGCGTATCGGGGAGCTTAAAGGCACTGAGAGTACCACTCACTGTGCTTGGTGCACTTCAGACCAGAGGCGCACTTGGTAGGACCAGTGTAGCTAGCACCACCACCGCACTGAGCGTAGGCAGCGGCAGTAACGCTTGAGCCATTCTCCTTGGCAGGCTTGGTCAGAGTCTTGGTAGCAGCCTGCTTGGCAGTGGTGGTTGTTGGCTTAGAAGCGGCGGTCTTGGTGCTAACAGGCTTGGGCGAGACGGGAGTGACAGCCTTCTCAGCTGCAGAGCTAGAAGCATTGGACTGCCAGCCACGCTTACGAGAAAGCTCATACCACCAGTTTCTCAACATCCAGCCATCAAAGTCAGTGACATGAGTAGCTGAACCAGCAAGCATGATGAAGCTGGTCTGGCCGGTAGGAGTCCAGTCGTAGAAATCGTCAAGGGCAAAGGTATGACCAATCTCATGCTCAAGAATGTGAATGTCCTTTTGACCAAGGAGATTCATGAAGTACTCTCGACCAATACGCTGTCCCCAATCACCACCAGCTCCACCCTCCATACCATCAGTCAGCCAGAGGGAGTTATCGTAGTGTCGCTTAGCGCCTCCAGGGCAGCTGCTGTAGTCACCATCTTGGTGGAAGAAACGACCGCACTTCTCAGAGCACTGGGGAATGCCCTCGGCGTCAGTGTCAGTGTAGATATCAAGACCTTCAGTAGAACCCTGAAGAAGGCTCTTGTTCTTGACAGCCCATCCAACAACATTGATCTTGACATCCTCGTAAGGGAAGTTATCATATCCTGAAACCCACTTCATCCAAGCACTATAAGAGTCCTGGAGAGCACTAGCAACCTTTGTACGCTGCTCAGCAGTCACAGAAGCGCTAGACTCCCAGCGAACACAGACGTTGAGCTGGCCCTTTCCAGCGATGACTTGGTCCCAGCCGTAGTTCTTGAAACCGAGGGCGTCGGTGTAGGTTTTGACTTCGTGATCCCAAACTTCTTTGAGAGGGGTGGCGAGGTCGGAGGGCGGGTTCCAGCCTGACTGGCGCTTGGTAGGACGGTTTCGGGGGATAGAGGTCCAGGAGCGGGCTTTGACGGGTGTGAGAGCTTTCCAAACGGAGCCATCGAGGTCGGATTTGGCGGAGTTGGGGTGGGCTACGGTCGACGTGGCGAGGGCCATGAGGCCGGCGGCGGAAGAGAAACGCATAGTGGCGAGTGAGTGTGTGAAAGAAAAGAATGTGAGTTTGTTAAACGAGTGTTGGCTTGGGAAAAAACGAATGAACAGAAAAACGAATGTCTACCGGAGATGCTTGCTGGGATTCAACTTTCACGTTCTAAGCTTATGTTATATAGCATGGCTCGATAAGAACGCATCATATCCTATTACGAGATTCGAAAGAGTGTGATTGGCGGGATAATAAGACGGAAACAATAGATTCTCCATCGTGAGAGTTGATCCATAAATGCCGGGGGGTTTCAAGGACAAGGCTTTTCCGTCTGTGCTCCTCCGGTTTATCAATCTCCTAATATGGTGCATCTCCCCGGTATGGCATGTCATCGTGCCCAATGAGGAAGCTTTCGGCATCTTGTTGACGCCCGCGTAATTATCCCCTGTCATTGACCAGTTCTTTGGGATGTTCTTCGGCGAACCTTATATTAAGCTTCAATAAGACACATAAATAGTCCTCGACTTTAACCTCTTCTAGGCATTATAAGTTTATATTTATCGAATTTCGATTTCACCCGAGCTGGTGCGAATTTACCCAACAGAAGTTCTTACTTAACTGTTGTACTTTGATCGGGCACGGAGTTACTTTGAACGTACACATGTAAGCTCGTGTTTTCCCCATTCATCTCCGCCCAAACATCCTTCGTTTCAGGCCATGATTAGATAATCAAATCACACAGAACTTGCCTTCCGCCTAAGTCTTCTGTTGTTGATAGTCTGTTTCATGTTCCAGCGCTTGTTCATCCTTAATCTGAGACAAGCAAGGTTGTCCGAACCCGCGCATAGCAAATGGAAATGATAAGTGAATTAGACGATGACATTGAAGTGGGAAGCATCACGATGTTGCACGCGCATCCCCCATGGCACGTGGGGCTATTTCGGCCAAACCCGAATCGGCTTTAGACCCGCAAACACGAAGCAAAGCAAACCCGAAGCCCCGCCTGAACCATCTCAGACTCATATCAATTGAAACGCGAGCGAATCGGAAACAGAAACAATGAGAACAACAATCGCTTGTGAGAGGTAACTAATCATATCTGACAATCCATGTATGATGTTCTAATTCTGTTGTAGATGCAGGTAACATAGCTCTTCTAAGACCCAAGACTTCATCTGACCACCATCAATAGAAGATCCAAAGTCAAGTGCAGGCATAATGACCAGCCCCCTTGTGCAGGCTGCATAAAGAGTGGTTGTACTGAGACTTGCGTCTTGAGTGGTCCTATACTTGGCCAAAGATCCGGGTCTAAGAGGCCTGCTAAAAGGCAGCGATTGAGTGTAGATCAGTCGCGAACAGATGTCTCGGGGGATGTCTGGCAAGATGTCAGTCAAGTCTTTGATCAAACGCCACGGACTCAGGTGATAAGTGCTATCAACTTGTTTCGAGCTCAGTTTCCTGAGTTTGGATTTCTTCATCCAGATGATCTTGAGTATCGGGAAGATGAACTCAGCACCGTTCAGAAACTTCGACTTCTTGTCATTGTTGCGGTGTCACATCGATATACAGAATCTTACACCACATATATCAACAATAAGAATATTCTCTTTATAGCCAACGAGGTGCAGAAGAGGGTGACGAGCGGCCCGAGCCTAGCTCTCATCCAGACGTTCCTCGTACTCTCGCTGTGCAACTGGGGAGATGGGGATGGTTTCAATGCATGGATGCACTGCGGTATCGCAACACGGATGGCTCAAGGGTTACTCAGCACGGGTTTCGCAAGTTGCGGCAAAAGAGAGACCCTCTCGGAACTTGAGAAGAGAACTTTATGGACTTGCTTCAAGATGGATAGGCTCTTGAGTTGCGGCAAGAGACGACAGGCTATGTTCTCTGATGGAGACATGCACTTCTCCCTACCAGTGAACGACACTCAATTTCTCTTTGGGCAGAGTCCTCAGTCATCATCGATAGATGGCAACCTTCGAAGCTATGGACCAGATGATCATCTTGTTCTTCTAACTCAAGGTTTACGTATCTGGTCGAGAGTTCATACGTGGATAGCTGAGGGTGGCAGAAGACAGCCTGGCATGACGGAGCCTGGTCAATGCCCTTTTAATGAGACTTCGGATTGGAGTAAGATGAAGCAGGATCTGGTCAAGTGGCGAGAGTCTCAAAATGCGTTGATGAAGTATCCTGCCACAAAGGTATCGGTGCATGCTCAGCGTGGACAGGCTGAGAGGTTTGGATACATCAACTTGGTCTACTACGTCAGGTAAGTGCATGCAACCTCGGCGTGAAGCACTATACTGATCAATCGTAGTTTACTCTTTCTCTGCCGAGAATTCATCCCTTTCAGTCCAGTAGACGAAGTCAAACCTCGTGGCCCCATCGAACCACCACTCCTCAAAGCCCGAGGCCCTGATTCATTCTGGCTCCAAAACGTCTTCGATCTCTACGACGCAGCGTCTCAAATATCCTCTCTACTCTCCGATCTCGAACACGTCGGCTGTCCCCTCCGCACCCCCTTCTCCGGCCTATGTGCATTCTCCTCTACACTATGGAGTATCTACGGCGCAGCGTTTCCAAACTTCATGGGCTTCTCCGAAAGTCAAACCTCTGATGCTGATGCCCAAGCAGAACGGACTATGGCTGTTTTGGTAAGGATAGGAAAAGTTTGGAGATTAGCGGAGGAGTGGATTGATGTTCTTAACACGGCGAAGAGTATTATGACGAGGGTTAGTGAGGGGAGGAGGGTTAAGAGGTCGAGGTATGATTATCCTGAGTTGGAGGATTCTATTCATCTTGCGCCGTTGCAGGGGATGCCGAGACAGACCTTTGATAAGCCTGCGGGTTTTGTCTCGGCGGATGACGGGTCCAAGTTGCATCAGTTGGTGGCGGGGGATGCTGAGCAGGGCAAGGAGGCGGAGGGGTTAGCGTTTTTGGAGGAGTCGAGTGGGAGTGAGTTTGTGGGGGAGGATTGGTGGAGGTTGTTGTCGTTTTGTGATGATCCGCATCTTTTGTCGACGAGTATGGATAATATGGGAGATGAAAACGTAGCTTAGATCTCTATTTCTCGTTTAACCTCAAAATCAATACTCCTTTAGAAAACCTTATCGTATATCTTGCTGGGAAAATAGGTCCAATCTTGAAAGCTGTTATTGTAGGTCGTTCGCATCTGCTTGAAACCCGAAGATAGTATCTAACCCGAATCGCTTGTTCTAAGCCGAGTGGCTTCAACTCCACCTCAGTCCTGATATGAACCTACAAAGTTTGACCTCAACCCATATAAAACCCTTCATTCTCATCTCACAATAACCCATCACCACCGTTTTATCTGAATCTGTATTGACTTGATCGCGGCTTCAAACAAGGCACAATGGGCGACCTTCAACTCTCCTCGGCCTCAGAGCCCCATCTCATGCACCGCTCCCTTCTCAACCGTCCAGAAACCGTAACATCCGCTTCAGGCATCTGGATCACACTCTCATCCGGCCGCAAGATCCTCGATGGCTGCGCGGGCGCTGCAGTAGCCATCATTGGGCATGGAAACACTGAGGTCCGCGACGCAATGATGGAGCAGATGTCACAAGTGTCATACGTTCACACCATGGCCTACACGACAG
Organism: Fusarium hostae; assembly: GCA_002234235.1. Lineage (NCBI taxonomy): Eukaryota > Fungi > Ascomycota > Sordariomycetes > Hypocreales > Nectriaceae > Fusarium > Fusarium hostae. Next base: position 27,384 of record NJCR01001131.1, read on the forward strand.
ACAGTGCAGAGAATCTCGCAAACTATATCCTAGAGGGAGAACCTTTTGACTTGGCGAGAGCGTACTTTGTCGGGTCGGGAAGCGAAGCTATGGACTCGGCTATGAAGATTGCTCGGCAGTTTCATGTTGAGAATGGTCAGCCGCAGCGAACCAAGTTTGTTTCGAGAAGACAGGCCTATCATGGGAATACTATCGGAGCTATGAGCGTAGGCAGTTTCGTAGCGAGAAGAGCGCCATATGAGGGTGCCATTCTCCTCGACAACGTTAGCTACGTTAGTCCAGCGTATGAATATCGGGTACGAAAAGACGATGAAACGGAACAAGACTATGCTCAGAGATTAGTCGATGAGCTTGAGGCAGAATTCCAAGCCGTCGGTCCAGACACCATTATGGCTTTCGTTGCAGAGACAGTTGGTGGCGCAACAGCAGGTTGTATCAGTCCTCCAGCTGGATACTTCGAAGGCGTGGGAAAGATCTGTCGAAAGTACGGCATTCTCCTTATTCTCGATGAAGTCATGTGCGGAGTCGGACGATGCGGTACATTCTTCGCTTTTGAGCAAGATGGCGACGTTCGTCCTGATATCGTCACCACGGGCAAAGGTCTCGGAGGTGGATATGCTCCTATCGCTGCGACGTTGGTGCACAGAAATATCATCGAGACGTTGAAGAAGGGAACGGCGAGCTTTAACCATGGACATACATACCAAGCTCACCCCGTAAGTTGTGCAGCTGCACTAGCGATTCAGAAAATTATCCGTCGAGATAACTTGGTTTCTCGCGCTGCCACCCTCGGAGCACGATTACACAAATCTCTAGTCGAAGTCTTTCAAGATCTGGAGTTTGTTGGAAACATCCGCGGTCGTGGACTGTTTTGGGGCATTGAATTTGTGAAGGATAAGAAGACAAAGACACCATTTGATAGCAAGATTCGGTTTGGGGTGAGGGTTCAGGAGAGGGCGTTTCAGCTTGGACTCGCGGTTTATCCTGGTTCTGGTACGGCTGATGGCTACTCTGGGGACCATGTTATTGTGTCGCCGCCGTTGACGATTACGGAGGATGAGATGGATGAGTTGATTGGGTTGTTGAAGAGGGCTTATGATGATGTTGCTGCTGGCTTTAGCTAAGTTACACAAAATGTGAGAATCATAGCCCTGGGTACATAAAAAGTTTGCAGTCACCCAGAGGGTGAACGGAAATTCTCGTCCTTACTGCTTGGACATCTCAGATAACCGTTCTGTCCGTTCATGGATTGGGACCTATTCTCAACCTCACTCCATGCTAACCAACATTTGAAACCACAAGGCGTCGAATTCTGTGTATGTACCCTCCGGTTGACTTCTTTCCTCTCTTTTCTCCACCAGCTGAAACAAATTTGTCCGCCACATTTACAATCACAATTGTTGGCACAATTGTTGGCTTACCTAGCATGCCCATTGCTTGGCTGGCATAAGCAGCCGCTCAAGAGGAAGTAACACGAAGATGGATATACGAATTGTAAAGGCTGCAGGCGCTGCACTTTGCTATAATGCACACGTTACACAGATAGAAGATCATGATTGCTGTATATTGTTGTCAATCACATTTGTTACTATGAGTAGAAGGGTAGGGAGCAAGGTTCCAAGCACAATGGAAGCAGTATAATCGCGGGCTCAAGTCATGGACTCTGCGGTCTTTCTGCTAAGTTCCGGCATTCTATTTAATGCAAAAGGGCGTTATTAATTGGCCCAGGTATCAGTGGTCACTCCAGCCGCGAAGCCTGCCATAAGCTGCATATTTGCCTGCAGCCTGCTTCTCAGAACAAGGCTGTGAAAAAAAAAGCAAACTTGGTTCTTGCAATAAAATCCAATTCCTCTGCAGCCACAATCCATTTGACCTTTTTCCAGTACGCACACTGTAACTAGCTCTCGTGTCCCGCGACAAAATGTTTTCATCACCCAGGCCCCCGACTTCTTATGTCGAGAACGATCGTGAACGAAATGAAGGGTCGATCGTCGCCACCGATGATATCATGCTTCTGCGCCCGGACGAACACCGCGAAATTCAGACATCTCAGAGCTCGAATTTGGCTAGGGATGAAGCTGAGCCCGGAAAACATGGCAAAAAGCTCCCTGGGCTTGCCTTCATCAAGCGCAACAGCGGCAACTTCTGGAAAGCTTGGAACGTGTACAGACATAAGCCGTGGAACATGTGCCTTCTGGTCCTTATTGGCACTCTCTTCGCCGTTGGCCATCACTTATTTTACCTTAATCTCGATGGCGAAGAGGCTATCAACCAGTCCTTGATGCTACGCTATGGAACCGTCATCGCATTCTGTGCCAAAGCCAGTCTCGGCACTGCTGTTACTATTGCCTTTCACCAAAGAGCCTGGAGAGTAGTCCGTTATAAAACAGCCCGCATTGAGACAATTAACTCTATTTTCACTGCCAATTCGGATATATTCTCTCTCTTTACCTGGAGCTCTATTCGGAAAACTAAAGTTGGTACCCTGCTTGCTATTTACTGCTGGCTTACTCCTCTTGTTGTGATATTGACCTCTGAAACTCTCTCAGTTGTCTTTGGGGTATTTGAACAAGAGACTTCGTGCCCCTCTGTTCGGACTTTGAACTTTGGAAACGAGGAGAACATATATTGGCGCAATCCTATGAAAATAAATGACCAGTTTTTGACCTCGATGTCATTATGGAATACGACTGTTCCCCTTGGTGAGAGCCCTTCAGACTCCAACCCAGAGGGTTTTGACTACTATCATGGCCCTAGCCGGCAGTTCGACATGTTCATTACCACCAAATCGACACTCATGAGCGAATCCGTAGTTCGCAAGGAAGCAACGGTTGAGATTTGTGGAGTGGGATGGAACTGTTCCTCTGTCGTTAGCTTTGTTGCTCCTGGCTACAAGTGTCGAGAGTTAGCATCCGGAGTAAACTCTGAAGTCAAGAAGCTTGGGAATGCTACAGCACCCTTCAACACCTCTGTGCTTGCGCCACTGGGAAACTATAGCTATTATGCCATCAACGACCAAGGAGACTATGGCGACCCCCAAATAGTCTCTGGGGCTGGGGGGATACCAAAGCAAGATCCCCCTTACCCATACAATCTCGGGGCCTTCAGGACCGAGCCTATCATGTGGATCGGTTACGCAACCGTCGATGATCTTTCAGTCCGTCAACCGGACGAACCAGGCACAGAGGAATACATGAAGGCCTACACGCCAGTCATTATCGGGTGTGAGCATTACGAAGTCAATTATACCGTCCAATTCAACTACACAAGGGGTGACAAACTTGTTGACGTTAAGGGGCGGGAATACCTCAGAAAGATTATTGATACGACCTATATACCCAACGAAGACCCCGACAAGAGGCTAAAAGACCGAACGCGCGCTATCCCTGACGATAATTACATATTCCCCAATGACTTCAAAAAGTACCGCCGGATAGCAGCCTACCATTCCATTGGCTCTAGGTTGAGGCAGTGCCTTAATGGAACTATCAAAATGCCACATAACGATGTAAGGTCGGATCTTTTATACACGCGTTTACTCACGCGGTTAAATTACCTCCCGGTCAAGGAGCTTCGCCACGGCATACAAAGACTCTACGAGGACATGATCATTTCGATTTTTGAGGAGCCTTCTTTCACGGTTGTCTCCTGGGCCGCTGATAGGAAACCATCCGGCACTGCCAAAGGAGGTCCTTCAACGGCCTATCCTTGCCGGCGTCACAGGTTAGCTACTTTCTTCCACTATAACATGACCCAGCTTCTTATCGTGTATGCGGCAAGTATATTCTTGGCGGTTATTGGCGTGTTAGTAGGTCTACATGCCTATCTGGAGGAGGGTACTATGCGTGATATGAAGCCGTCGTCTATCATGGAAGCTTCAAGGGCATCGAATCTCCACGTGCTGGGAGCCCGCGAAGGGTGTAATGTCAAGATTGGGTATGGTCTTGTACATGAAGAGGCTGGTAGAAGTGTTAGAAGTTTTGGGGTCGAAGGGAATGTGCAGCAGTAATGACAAAGGACGGCTATATTACACGATGGGTCTAGTGTAGAAGATCTATCATCCTGGCTTTGATCAAACAACAGAATATCTTCTCTCAGTAGAGTGTATTTACGTGCGATAATGTCCATGTTGACATCTAGTAAAGTCACGGATCGGTGATCAGCACCGGTAGACAGAGTCAACGACAGACTTGACAGTTGAATGGGTGTCTGCACTACTACTTGCAACCACGAAGGCCAGGCAAAAGTTCTCCACGAGTCGGAATTACTTGGCTCTCCAAAATACAGCAGGCATATTTTCCCATTATTGGTACATTAGCTCGAACGTCACTGCCAATGTGAACTTGCTATGAGAATGGGGCTATGCGGGTGGGAGCCAAGGCGATGGGACAACTAGAAAGTAAACATCCCGACCACTGATATATCTCGGATCGGCAACTCACTGGCCATTATCGAGCATCCCACCAATTTCTTCTTGAATTTGTGTCATGCACAAAGTTGGAGAAGGGTTTCTGGTGAGCAGAGGTGGTATAGCGGTGTAAGTCTCTGGGAGCGCGCTCGATGCCAGCTCTCTATCTTACCGGACGGACGCGGGTCCATGCCCCGGCCGGGGCGGTAGGGTATGTAGAGAGGGGTTACAGAAATGCGCACTCGGCTCGAAATGGTCGCCCCTAAACGCTGGCTAAGGGTGGGCGGGCTGTTTAATCTGACCTATGCGGTCGGTGGAGGTACAGAACCAAAATTAAATGTCAAACTTGCCGTTTTATAGCTGGAATCTACTAACTGAATGTGCTAGGGCTGTATTGGCGCCTCCAATTCTCACGGACCACTGCAAATGCCCTCATAGCGAGTGTCTACCCGGTCTCATGCTCTTGTCATGTTGGCCAGCTCAACAACGTATCGCCAGGGTTCTTCACGAGATCGGCCGAATCAGCCATTGGTAGGCTGCTTGGTAATGGCTCTGTGAGCCTGTTATCCGTCAGTTGAGAGTAGCCTCCTGAATGGACCAGCGGGCGGCCTGTTCAATAACGGCCATGGCTTGGAACTTCTCGCTGGAGAAGCTGAGGTTGATGCTGAACGCAGTGTGAAGCTGTAACTATGAGGATAAGGCGGTCTGGCATCTGCCAGTTAAGATGGACTGGCGGTTGGGCTGTTTAATAATGGCCCTGCGGTTCGTTGGTGTTTGTCAGTTGAGATTGATGTTTTAGGCGCAGTGGAAGTAGTGTTCAACCATGTTTCCATGATCCATCTCTCGCCTGAAATTGAAATGTGAGATTTGTGGTTTATTATTCTTGATTGATCCGCCAACAGATACGTCTGGTGAACATGTTACGTCTAGGAGTCTTGCGACAAATACTTGAAACACGGCACAACGATGGACTTTCCTGGCCAGCCTTTGACATAGCGTACGGTTCTTTATAACAGACAGTCATTTAACACTGCTTCGGATACTTCCAAACGTTCCGTGACCTCAGCGAAACCGCTAGGGCATTGAGTGGCCATTTGTCGAGTCACTGATCTCTGGCGACAACCACCGCGTCCTCTTGAAGACCCCTACCATATCATTTCTGTCTTTGGACATTAGCATTTAGATCTTTTAAAAGCTAATACTTGTTGACCATAAGTTTTTTGATCATTATTTGCTTGCAGATGTCGGGTATCAGGCTCTTATTGAACCATGTCCTGCATTCCTGGCTGAACTTGTTTACCCATCCGCATCCGCTTGTGTTCTTCCCGGTACAGTATGGCATGCGTTTTGAGAGGTATCTTTACTCAATTGCTCGGAAAGTTGATTGGACAATGGCACCATCCGTTATCAGTCGCACGACCCTGAGCGACGATGAAATCCGCATACTGGTTACAGATCGACAACACCTCCGAATGACTGCATATCACGCAGCTGCCAGCATCTCTCAACCTACCGAGGGCGGCCTCCCCGCATATATGCACCTCCTTCACTCTCAGCCTTTACAGTGGGTTGTCTGATGTACCTCAGACTGATGTCTCGGCAGCTGCAGCATTGGCTCAAAAGCCGCCCACGGCCCGCGGCCTTCCACATCAGCGTCCCATATCGAACCACTGCGGACCTTTCTCAAAATAATTAGACACTATACTTTGTTAATTGTCTGAAGTGCTTAAAGTTTGTCAAAAATAGAAACTCATGTCCAATTGACTCATTGAAGACAAATGCATGGGTGAGGTCGGTTACTCGGCCTTTAGGGTTGAGGCTTAGACATACCTAATAAAGCAGATGCACTACTACCAAACCACAGCAACCAGAAACTTTATAGAAACAAAAGGGTCTCTTTGTTTCATGGTCTCGTGCTTCTCGATCTGCAGTGGCTTTGACAGCATCTATCGGGGTTCCGGAAGTGTTTCGGGCTGTCCACCGAGTCCGTGCAACACCAAACTCGCCGCTCTTCAGTGAGCGAATATGGGACGACACGGGAAGCCATCTTATGTAATCATTCATCGGGCTTATGGTCTAGGGGCATGATTTTCCCTTCGCATCTTCAATCTGACAAGATCAGAAGCAAGATCTCTGGGAAAGGTCCGGGGTTCAATTCCCCGTGAGTCCATGAGTTTTGCCGTCTAGGGCAATCTTTTTTGTTGGCTGCAATTGCGGTTGGACGATTGACTATCATGGGATGATCTGGCGGCAGTGAGGGGGAAGTTGAAGACATTTGACTTGGAACAAGCTTTGGCTAAAAATGATGTTTGGAGTCAAAGCTCCCGGTGCTGAAACAACTACAGATGTCTGAATGTTGGTCAATTGGGTGGTATATGGTGAAAGAGCAAAAAGAAACACGATCAGATGGACTCACGGGGAATTGAACCCCGGACCTTTCCCAAGCGTCGATTTAAAGATGCGAAGGGAAAATCATACCCCTAGACCATAAGCCCTATCATTAGTTAATGATTCGTTGAGGGATACCGTCTGGATTGCGTCTATGATTTGTAGCGCGGTGGACACCCTTGCCGCGCAGGATCGAGCAATTCACATTAAGAGAAAACAAGTTGACTACCAAATGAGATGGACTGCTTAAAGGTGAACTTGGACTTGTTGAGAATTGCTTAAGCGAAAAGGTTTAGAACATTACGCTGATCGATCGAGATTCGAGATGCCCCGAATAGCAAGTCTCCATCGTGCTACGTAGCACAACACGAGTCGCCTATCATCATTTTGTCTTGCAGCGAGTAATGTCTGGCACGCATTAATCACACAAGACTCCATTACCGAGTTATATTTAAAATCCACGTCATGAATCTAATGCCTGAAGCACCAGCACCAGCACCAGATATATACTCGCTCTCCATCAGATCTCAAACGATAGCGCAGCGTTGGTGAGTTATCCAAATATCATCCAGGTGTAGGGTGGTTCACAAACATGGAGATGCCTGCACTCGAGTCTCTGCACGTAGGAATATTAAGCTTAAAAATTAACAGAATCCTGATTTGGAAACAAGGGTTCACAAGCCAAGAGATTTGTTGTGTAAAGTACGTGCCAAGCTGTATTCTCAGCCTGTGGTTTCGTGTAGATGAAACGGCTGTCCTTGTCTTTATTTGGAGAAGCTGTGATGTAATCATTGCGAGTGGTTATTTAGTGGCGTTGGCTGGTGGATTACAGATGAAGAGGCTTCTGTATCCGTAATGTCACGTTATTTCCGTATGAGTAGTTGGATTAAATGTCTGATGTATCAGCAGATTAAATTCACAGTCATCATGAATAATGCTTTGTTATATTCCCGCGGATATACAGTTTATTACTGAAGGATATTGCGGATGTCCCGGCACTAAAGACCCTCTGGGCGCCAAACCTTTTTATCGGGGCTGGAGATTACTGGCCATAGCAGAATCGATATGTGACGTAGTGCGACCCACTCGGCACCCTGATTAACGACCTTTACGTAGGAGGTATCCGTACAACTAAAGTTTCTTGTTTTGACAAATGGCTGATCTTCACTGACAAGCGGTTAATCAGTCCTGAGACTAAACCCAAATTGCTCATGTTGTGACGACTGACTAATTCCAGCCTCTACCGTAGTATCACTACAACTTTTCTCACCTCACCCTCACAAACTCTCTTCATCCCTTTTCTTCTTCTACCATGCATCTTCATGGGCATGGCTTCCAATAATAATCGCCTTCAGCCCTTGGGCCATTACAACAATCGTCGCTCTCCAAGTCCCTCGTCCTCACGTCCCGTTCCTCCCGATCCAGGAAGTCCAGGCCCCGTCGAAGAAACAGCATCGGATTACTTCAACCCGCTGAGCCAAGCGCCCTCAGCGCAGTCGCAGACATCGCTATCGTCGTTCCCGCGCTTTCCATCGCAAACATCGCTTTCGGCATTTCCATCTTATCAAGAATCGAATTATCAACAACAGCAGCAGCAGACGAGACGAAGACCGCCGGTCGATCAGGCTAGACAGCCTAGTATCCGCATCCGCCGAAGTTCAAACGGGTCGGTTTATTCGAATCATAGTGTGACGAGCCAGTTTGATGGGTTTAGCGATGATGGGAGACCGAGGAGCATCTCGCAGCCTGAGCGCGCGAGGGTCTCGGATGGGCAGAGTGCGCTGGCTCGTCATTCCCGGAGGGTCCCGAAGGTGGCGATGCCGCGACTTACAGAGGAGGGTGGACGACCGAGTCTGGCCGAGTTAGGGATCAGTGATGATCAATCTGCTCCTTTGTCGCCTACTGCTTCGCTTCCTGATGAGAATACGAATGGGAGGGGTGGGCTTGGTCGGCTGCGTCGGGCGAGTCGCTTCTTCTGGCCTGGGCATCGTCGGCAATCTGGGGAGGATCAAATGGCGGTGCCGATGGGGCAACGAGATGATGATCGTCGCGATGATGAATATGACCAGGAACTTGTGGACTGGCTCGATGTCATCGGTAAGAACATTCACGCCGTCTACACCATCAAATCTAACAACCACAGACCCCGAAGTCCAAACCCTTTCAACACTTACAAACGTTCAAAACTCCCTCTTCGTTCCCGATCTCGGAAAATGGGTCAACCGTCGACCAACATACGCTCTATCCCGACACGACCCCCAAGCAGACTGGGCACGAGGCGCTGTTGAGCAAGAACGACGTCGCGAAGCTGCACAGGAAGCACAAGAGACCGCCACGATCGAACCGATTCCAGAAGCCGAAGCAGAAGAACAAGACCAACCTCGTCTTCCGCAGCGAAGCAACACTATCACTTCGCGTTTGACAGACTCGCACTACGCGGCGCTTCCACATGGAACGAACCTCGATGGTTGGACGCCGGAAGAAAAGGCCGAGTTGGATGATCATGTTCGGCATATGCTGCACTCGAGACGTGCGAGGTTCAAGCGTCGCATGAAGGGTTTTGGACAATATGTCAGAAGACCTCTTGGGTTCCTCGTTACGCTATACGCTACACTTATTACTCTCTTTGGTCTGGCTTGGGTTCTGTTCCTCATCGGCTGGATTTATGTCGGCGAGAAACAAGTCTACGCAATTCACGTCATCGACAGTGTTCTTGTCGCGCTCTTCGCCGTCATGGGTGATGGCCTCGCGCCCTTCCGTGCTGTCGATACATACCACATGTTTTTTATCTGGCGCTTCTCACGATTGATCAAGAGAGCTGAACAGGGAAAGAAACCGAGGAATAGATTACATAAGAAGCGTGTTCCTCCGGGTGTGCCTACAAATCCGGAGCATTCGCACTTGACGGGCCATCAAGCTCGTGCTCTACTCGAAGCTCAGGACTATAATCCCGAGAGAGACGGAACGATTGGCACGGTGGACAACCAACCTCAGCCGCATCCTGAAAGTCCTGAGACTGTTGATTTGGAAGGCGCCAAGTCCAACAGCCCTGATTCAGACATGCCTGCCCTGACGTTCGCTCAGTTCAAGAGCCTGCAGCACCACCAGAAGAAAATGGCCAAGTCACACAGTTTCTACAAACCCCACGAGACATTCACACACTTCGCCTTTCCACAGAAGTACCTCATCGCCATCGTCATTCTCCTCGATTGCCACTCCTGTCTCCAAATATCCCTCGGCGCATGTACATGGGGCATCGACTACCACACGCGTCCCTTCGCTCTGACGACCGTGATCCTCTGTGTGAGCATAACCTGCAACATCACAGCTGGCCTGCTCATCAGCATCGGCGATCGGAAGACGAGAAAGAAGGACGTGTGGGAGTTGTTGGATAGGCAGGAGTTGACGCAGGATGCTATTGCGCATATGGAGAAGAAGAAGAAGGAGGAGGAGGAGAAGGAGAAGGAGAAGAGGGGGTCGGATAAGGATGGGGAGTCGAGTAGGGGGGATGGATCGAGTAGTAGGACGTCGAAGGAGTTTAAAAAGTTGGTGAAGCAGAATAGTTAGGGGGGTTGTGGGGTGAAGGATATATGTGGATATGATGATTACGGTTAATAAATAGTTGATACCTACCTAATTTACATAGATGATGAACACGAATACTTGTATCACACCCTCAATCTCTTCCTTTAGTCTTCATGCATGTCATCAACTACAACCATGCCATCTATAGACACCCCTCTGTCACTTACCAACCCACTGGGAGTTGACATCTCCGACAGTTCGGTCCGCTTATCTGTCGATCAGACGATGATGGGCCATTGCAGCTGATTTCGGTAACCGTATCTCATTATTCTCATGCCACAATAGATCTACGAAAATATGTTCTTGATAACCCCGCTTGGTGTTTTATGGTACGATGTGTCATGGAGAAATGGCCTGTGCCTCGGACGAGGGTGGTACAGTCTCTTGGTCAGAATTTTCACTTGTAAGTAGGATGAAGGAAGATGTGAGCTATGAGTTGGGACAATGCAAGAGTAAAACCGAGTATGGCAGAGTGCACAAGTGGGAGTGAGATGGGACAATGTAAGAGTGAGGTTCACGGTTGAGAAGTGATGTGAATTAGTACCATCTCGTGGTCTTCAGTATAGCATTTGTAAATAGTATAGTATAGTATAGCATATGGACATAATCATCGACCCTTCAAACATTTTTTCTTACACACACATGTCTTTCCTCGTTCTCTTACATTTTTCATCAATCCAATCATGAGGAAGCGTTCTGGCCGAAACTTGAAAGCTGATTGGTGACGACGAGACCAGCGACACTGGCAGAGGTGAGAGTGGCGAGAACACCAGAGATGAGGGCGGAGACAGCAAGCTTGGCGACATCACCGCCGCGAGAGGGGGCGAGCTGGCTGAGGATACCGATCTGGATACCGAGGGAGCCAATGTTGCCGAAACCGCAGAGGGCGTAGGTGGCGATGAGCTGGGAGCGGGGGGAGAGGCCGTAGAATTCGTTGTCTTTGGGGTCAGGGTTGGTGAGGAGGCTGAAGGCGTTGTACTCATTCTAAACTGTGTCAGTATCTGATGGTAATTTTGGGGGAGAGGGGAGGGGAAACGTACGGTGATGATCTTCTCGGCGATGAGCTTGGCGACGGGGAGGATGTCGCCTGTGCTGTTGGATCCGTTGGTGCGAGATACACCGAGGAGGAAAGACACGGGGAAGAGAAGGTATCCAAGAATGAGCTGGAGAGTAAGAGGGGGACTGTTGATGTTGAGGTATCGTCCCCACCAGGTCAACAGACCGTTGATGAAAGCGACCAGAGCAATAATGCAGAGAAGAGAGCAGACGATGGTACCGGCGATCTTGATTCCGAGCCATGCACCATTGGCGAAAGCGTGGAGAGCGTTCTCAGCCTTGTGCTCATCATCGTCAGGGATGACTACACGGCCAGCTGTGAGGGTCTCTTCGGTCTCGGGATATCGCATCTTGGAAATAGCCAGAGAAGCAGGGATGGACATGATGCAGGATGACACGAGAGCCTCGCGGTTAAGACCGAGACCAATGTATCCGACAAGTACAGATCCTGAGATGGTAGCGAATCCACAGGTCATGATCTGGTGAAGCTCGGCTTTGGTCATGTGAGGAACGAAAGGACGAACAAGCATGGCTGATTCTCCCTGGCCGATGAAGGGTGTAGCTGCTGCGACGACGGCTTCGGCGCCTGAGACTCCGAGACCCCAGAAGACGAAAGTAGCGAACTTGACGATGAACCATTGGACGAAACCGATATAGTAGAGAACCTGCACGAGGGAGATGAAGAAGATGATGGCGGGGATGACGCCGAAGAAGAAGTTGCCCGTGTTGGCGACGTCGTCGCTGGTCAAGAATGCAACACCAGCTTTGGCGAAGCCGAGAAGATCAGCGGCGCGGTCGGCGATGAAGCGGAAGATGTCGTATCCAACGCTTGTTCGAAGAACGAAGAGACCGATAACGTATTGCGTGAGCATACCGCCGATGACGGTGCGCCAGTTGATTCGCTTGCGGTCTTTGCTAGTAATCCAGAGGAGGAAGATGAAGACGGCCATGCCGAAAAGACTAACAGCGCGGTTCTCACGGGTATTATCAGCGACCTCCTCCGAAGCAAAAGCGCCGACGAGAATAGCAGCTACAGTGACGGCGGCGCCAGCGAGAGTGCGCAGGTGAGACGGGATGAGCTCGTAGATCCTGACGGCGGTGTGAAGCCAGACCTTCTTAATGGCGTTGGAGACATGACGGCTAGGAACGTGGAAGAAGAACAGACGGAGTGTAATGGCGAGCCACACGAGGAAGGGAACAACCCAGTTCTTGTCGTTGCGGTGCAGCACGAGAGATGCGATCCACCAGCCTGTGAAGAGGCAGAAGAGGATGAGGTGGATTAGAGGGCGGCGGTAGCGATATACGGGGCCGAGACGTCTGTGCCAGCCGATTACAGCGGGGGCGTCGCTGTGGGAGTTTGCGCGGGCGGATTCGTCGACGACGCCTGCTTCGTGCTTCTCATGGTCGCTGTAGTCAGGAGGTGTAGGCGCTGTCTTTTCCTTCTCGTGGGAGTGGCGCTGGGGAGGGATTACACCTGGGGCGTCTGTTGTGCCGGTTGTGTAGACGGGATCATCGTGGCCGGGGGTGTCGACGCGGGGAGAGTGGTGATGGTGTTGGTGGTGGTGTTGGTGGGAGGGCTCGAGAGCTGGGTCGGGATTATGGAGGATGTTTGAATCAGCCATTTTGACACACACACACACACACTCTCTCTCACTCTCAACTCAAATTGGGGTATAAAAAAGGTGTAATTGAGGGTTGAGGGTAGAGGTGAGACCTCGGAGCTTCAGAGCTTGAGCAGTGAAGCACAAGAGAAGAAGACAAGACCCTTGGGAGTGCGATGGCGAAACAAGGGCTTTTGTTCAGAAAAGTTTTAGCCCTAGACTTCAAAACTGGAGACAACAACCGACACTGAGAATGGAGTCAGACGATGGGACTGAACTGACAGAAGAGACGATCTTCGTGGGTCGACAATTTTTTTCTGTTAAACGTGGGGATTGCTTGACTTTTTTAACACCAGCTTTTTTGCCTCCAGGTGTGTAGTGCGATTGGAGGGGTGTGCCTTGTTGGTGTATCTATCTCTACATTATGGAGTACATACAAATACAGGCTGGTCCGTTGGTTCAATTAAACCCCAGACTAGACTTCGACCAATGTTTGTTCAGACGACGATCTTTTTTGAGGAGGTGAGCACGAGGACAAGAACAAGGGTTCATGGCATCTGGACTGTGAGCTTATCAGTTGGGGTCCATATATTTCGGAGATGCCGTGAGACAATCGGAAGAATAGAGATACACTGCATGAATGTATGTAACAGTAGCACAGCTGTATAGTGTCTCTTCACACTGAAGAGTATCTCATCTTGAACACTCTGGATTCTGTATCTTCAGTACCTCATGCTCTGTCTGAGGTTCTCTGTATCTGTATCTGTATCTGTATCTGTATCTCTTGTTGTTGTCGCCACCCCCGGCCTGAACCTCGGCGTGTACTATACCTAATCCAGAAGGTTGCTGGAACGTTTGAAAAGCTCAACTTGATCTTCTCCACTGACGTAGTCTCCACAAACGGAGAAAACGCTCGTTATTGGCATAGCTCGGAGACCCTTTACCCACCACTTACTCAGTCATTGACCAATAGACTCTCTTCTTGATTCATTCATAGGGAACTTGTGTAGCCTTGGTCTCGGTCACCATTTAGAGTGTCTCTTCCCCGGCCATATCTGATACAGACCATGGTCCTATCTATCTATGTCTACGTATTACTCTTGATAAGAGTGTTGATATCTGTATCAACATCTAGACCTGACTTGTGAATCCAGACCAAGCCCATTTCTCATCTCCATCTCCGATCCTCTCTCCACTCTCCAAAAGCCACACCCGTTCTCAACTCTCTCTAACCCAAATTCAGTTTCCCCCCCAAATTATGACTATCACTCTTTAGGTAGGTCATTCTGTTCTTGGCTTACAGCTCCAAAGAGCCTCGTTATGTAACAATTACAACCACTCATCTCCTCCTCCCCCCCCAGCTTGCCCAGACTTGTCTGTCCCCCAGTCCTTCAGCTTATCGACATGCATCGACAGGGATTCTGATAGCCACTTCCCCAGCTTCAGCTAACGAGCCCCCTTCACACCATCTTCTCCCTCGAATAACATGGCGCGCCGCACACATGTCAGCTTGTGTAAAGAGATAGGCATGGATATTGTCTCCTTCCGTGAAAGATATAGTCGTCTTGATGTGACAGTGATTTATCGGCCATCTCCGTTGATATCTCGGTCTGGCCCGCCCGTCAGACTCTATCAAACCGTTGTATTGGGTTCCTGTAGTTGTTGACTTGACCACTTCCCCTCAATTTCTTGAGTGCATGCATTGTCAATCTGGATCTAATTCATCTTCGTTAATCTACTAATCGTTTCTCTCATTTATATCGTGACTCCATACATCACATGTCTCTTTTGTCCTTGCCATATATGGCATCTCGCTATCTCCTCTTCTCTTCCATCCCAGCTTTGCCGAATTGCCTTTGCATGTGAGATCACGATGACCTCTTTTTTACTTTAGCTACACTGATAACAGGCTATCCCACTCTTCCTCCCCAGTGTCGCGCGGCCGTTGACTACACCGATTCATCACAACAAGCTCAAACCACAATACACCATTGCATCGCCGCGACCTCTCCACGATATCGTCTCTTTCGTGTTTGTTCGGACGAGATCCGCCGGCCCATGAGCCATTACTAAGCGGCACAGCTGAGCGAGAGCGACGACCCGGCTTGGAAGACGTTATCTCGGTCGTCACGGGATTCGTGTAAATAAGCTTGTATCGCGTCGGGCCTTGCCGTGTATTTCCATGAGGACATTCGCGTCTCGGCTTAGTATCTACTCCATCTCCCGCGTAGACGATGAACCGCGAAGTGCCGGGACAGACTTCTCTGACCTCAATCTGGACGAGTGTCAATCCCAGGCCTTGGTGGAATCGGGCCTAGTCACCATTGCTTGGACCTGTTTACGCGTTCAATCATGATCATCCTTTCACGATTGATCAGTCACAAAATTGTAGACGTCGCGACTTTATCATTGCATGTACCTCGTGTTCTTATTAGATAAAATCTATCAATACTCCAAACTCCATCGCACTACTACCTATTACAACAACCACCCTCATACAATATCCTCCTTTTACTCTCCACTTCTAAACCTCCTGTTAAACTCTTCAACCGCAACCCCAATCATTTTGTACAAGAATCCCCTCTCACTGCCCTCACCAATTGGAATAAACGGCCCATTAGCTCCTCCTCTCAAAGCCAAGCTCACTCCCGTCCGCTCCTTTGCGATAGTCTGAACATCCTTCAGAGGAACATCCCACTCGCTTGTCAGACGTCGCGATCGGATCAACAAGATCCGAGCATATGTCACCATGACGACCATATCTTCCTTGGGTAGTTCAAGATGTCCAATGTACTGCTCATCAAAGTATCGCCCGTTGTCAACTTGCTTCAGCCAGTATTGGCCGAGAGCTTCCCGCGGGTTGTATGGGCGTACGATACCATCTTGTGGAATGTATCGTGGGTATCGTGTGCGATCCAACTCTTGACCGTCAAACACCGTTGTAGTGTTGCGAATACCTTCACTGACATTGCTTGCCATGTCAAGTACACCAACCGCTGGCTTGGTAGCCAGTCCAATCATGCCCTTGCCGACACCCTTGAAGAATCCCAGAGCGCCCTCCTGTTCGGCGCCTTCTAAGGGTTTGCGTGCAAGACCACCAACACCTGATGCAACACTTGTGATAAAGCTGTTCGCGCCAGCAGTAACACCGTACAAGGCGTGCTTCGGCCTGTTGCGAGCTCTCGTGATACGACGACGGTCCTGGAACTGCTTGTCCAGTGACGCTGCTGCAAGTCCCTTACTGAGACTGCCTGTAAATTTGGAGAAACTGTCACTGAAGCCAAACACTGTCTTCTTGGCAAATGAAGCGGCACCCTTGGCGATGCCCAGACCAAACTCTTCTGGCTTATCCGACAAGATCAAGCCCTGGTACGGTTCGTAGAACACATCTGTCACACCCGACGAGATGCTATTGAACAGACCCACAGGGTTGCCGAGGAAGTCAGCAGATCCCAGAATCTTGTGAATCTGATACATGACCTCCTGACTGTAGTGGCTGGAGAAGTTCTGAATAAGTACCGCTGTAGTCACTCTCACGTTGTCCAAAATAAGCGCATTGAACCGAAGTGGTGCATCGTTGACGTTTCCGACAGCCATGGTCATGACGTTGAGAAAGAACATGATAGGGTTGCGGGATGATGTCTTGTCCTCAGCGTTGACACGTTCTGTACGCATGAAACTCAGGTCAAGCTGCATGGGCTGGATGTTGAGTACCTCAAAGTAGATATCTTGACCAGCTGGTTGGCCTGAAGGCTCAGGGATGTCAAGGTCCTCGTCGCACAGCTTGCCAGAATCGTCAACCTCTGTCCAGCTGGCGCCAGGTACGTTGGTGAAGTCAAGCAGAGCAAACACAAAGTCCTCATCGAGATCAATTGTCATTTCCTGCAGCAGAATGGTCGCGTACTTGATGTAGAGAACACCATACGAATCATCCTTGACACGACTAACCATAGCGTGTAGTGATGGATGAGCCTCCACCTCCTGCGCCTTCTTCGGCACCACACTGGGGTAAAGGATCATAGGGAAGATGCCACCGTACAGTTGGTTGTCGATCTGGATCCACTTGATCGCCATCGAGATTGTCTGGATCAAAGGCGAGTCGCTGTACCGCAATTGGACATCGCGGAAAGTCAAGTAGGCAAGTTCCTTCATCTGAGCATTGACCAAGGAGACACCAATACCAGCCAACTTGAGCTGCGCGCGGAACGTAGCGCCTGTATCTTGATCCTTGACCTCAAAAGCCTCAGGGCCAGTATTGGTCCTAGCCAATGACTTGGGCTTGTACATACTCTTGCTGGCACGGAAATTACTGAGGATCAGTGTCTGCTTCGGTCCATCGGCAGCAACGTTGATGTCGACAATCTTAGGAGCTCCAGACGAAGTGTGGAACTTCATCGGGATCTGGTTACCGATTTCGGCCAGCTTAACATGTCGCTCCTTGCCATTTGCAGAGATAATGATCTCTCGGAACTTGGCAGCAGGGAAATCCCAAGCATATGGCATGATGCTGCGAGGTGGAAGGCGATATCGTATTAGTCGCCATCCACTGCGGTCCTCGTCCCCATCTTCGTCGATATTGGGATTGGCTTGCCAGAACATGAACTCAACATCACTCTCATTGCGCATCGAGTACGGCCAGTTCTTCTTCTCCATGCTGAGGTTCAAGAAGACAGTAGAGTTCTCCATAAGAACCTCGACCTTGACAAGGTTCTGGCGTTGCCCAGCTTTAGCGATCTTGACATAAGTTGTACCAATGTCCGCAATGTTGAAAGGAGATGTCCACTGGTTATTGAAACCAGGGTAACAGAGACACAGCTGCTTGACCTTTGACTTTTGCATGAAGTGCAGAGGTTGCAGGGCACCATCACTGAGAGTCAAATAGCCAGAGGAGCTGGATTCTCGAACAAGAATCTCTCCGTCCATCTTGTTGTGTAGAACGAATCGTGGGGCAATCGTAACAACCTTGGTGAGCTTGTATTTGCCCTCGCCGGACTCAACAGTGACGCCAACATGGATTTCCTTGTCCTTGGTCGCTGAGTTCAACACAACCTCAGTAGTACTGCCGATAGCATCGAAACTCTGAGGCTTGCTCCATTCCGAGTCTGCGACCTTGAGAAGAGCTCGGTTACGATGATCATCGTTGCCATAAGAGAACATGAATGGAAGAGCCTTGGGCCGCTCCCGATCAGATGTATCCATGAGAGGGAATTGACCTGCCGCTGGCTTGGCTTGTTGAAGGAAACTCTTGGCGCGGACTTGAACATCAACGCCAGTCTTGTTCAACACAACGTAAGGGCTGAATACTGTGATCTTGAAAGCACCTCCACTGTTGGGGATCTTGAAATGATGCAGTGAAAGATGAAGCGGCAATCCCTTGTCATCCTTGACAACAAGCTTGTACTCCTTGCGGAACTCTTCATTCGTGCCTGAGTTGATGATTGCGAAATCGCTTGCCTTGAACACCGTATCTTGCATGTCGACGCTGAGGAGGAGAAGGTGTGAAAGCTCAACAACGTGAACTGGGCTTACACCTCCCTTTCGCAAGAAGTTGGTCCAATCCTTCTTAGTATTCTTATCGTATATGCGATACTTGAAGTCGTATGGGAGCAGATTCTCGAGCGTGACCGGTGCCGAAAGCTTGACCTTCATGTATGGATATTGCCTGCATTTATCAGTATCGTCGCACGTATCGAGGGCAGTAAACTTACTTGGTCAATGGGTTGCCCTTGTCAAAACGGGCATGAACCTGAAAGTAGAACGGATCACCATTCTCTCCCTTGCAGACGACCTGTTTGGTAGGTCTCTTGAGCATGTCTCTCCAGAACAGATGATCGGTACTCCACTGATACCCGAAGCCACCATCAGGTCTAACAATCACTTGCTTCTCAAAGACAGCGCCCACAGGAGCGGGTCGGGCGTCACCGGGTGCAATCTTCTCAATCTTGAGTAGATGACCCTCCTGTACATCAAAGATACCAAGCTCGACTGGGATCTGTGTGGCATTTTCCACAAGGAGTGGAGATCTGAAGGTCACATACTTGATGTTGTCGGTTCCCAACTCGACCTCAACACAGAGACGATGCAGGACATCGGCTTTAGGGCGGAGACCATACAGGTATTCACCTTCTCGGTTGAGTCTGACGTGCTTAACAGGATCAAAACCACTGCCCTCCAGCTGAATGGACACATAGTTCTGGTTCGACTCGGTGAGAAGGTTCTCACGCATCTTTTCCCAATGCTCAAAACTCCAAGGAGCTTCCTTGCCATCTTCCAGGCGGAGGTTAATGGGCTCGTCGCTGGTTGGACTCTTGGAGTGCACAACAACATCAAAGCCTGTGTAATTTCTGATGCGGTAAGGTGCTTCAACTCCACGAGGCTTATCTAATACATCCTCTTCGGAAGTAAGGAACTGGAATGACTTGGATGCCAGAGCAATTGAAGCAGTGGTGATGGTCACATCGAACACCTTCTTGGACGCGACGTCAACCGACAGCAGTCCTGAGATAGGGTCCCTTGCTACACCAAAGCCAACTTGCCATGGCTCGAGAAGAGGCTCCCAGCTGGACTTGGCGAAGTTGTAGACATTGGAGTACAGGTCAATAGCAGTCTCGGCCTTTAGGTTCGACGACCAATTCTCAGCTGAAGCAGTAAAGTTCTTGATGCCCAAGTCAAGGATTGGAAGTTCATGGACGTCGCCAATCAGGACAACACGAATGCCGTCCACAGTTGCAGACAACGTCTCGTAGTTCTTTTGGGCAACTTGCTCTGGTGTCTTGCCCTTGTTATCGGCATGAGTGACGGCGTGAGAGGTTGCAGTCACCTTACTTCGACCGGCGATGGTAGACTGACCTCGTCCACTGGCAGAACGTTGCTTCATTCCAGCGTTGCGAAGCTCTCTAGCTTTCTGCTCAGCTGGAGTCTCTTTGACTTGCTTGGGCTCATTGCCAGACAACTCGCTGGCTTTGCTGATTATCTGAAGCACAAGGAGAATATCGCGGAGTGACAATCGCAAGACAAGTGGTTCAATGTCCACATGAATATCGGTAGCATGAGGTTTAGAACTATCCATGCTCAATTGGACTGAGAAGTCATCAATGATACGTAGACGAGACGTCTCGAATCTGTCCATTCTGCACAAGAACATGCCGATTTCGGAAATCTGGAACGTTAAAGCATGTTGTTGTGAGAGAAGCATCTGTCGGATAGATAGAACAACTGCCTCGGAGCTCGATGTCAAGGGATTGGCGATCAGAATCACTTGCGCGTCGACTAGGTTGACGCGGAAAGCAATACTCATGGCAGACTCCTTCTCTTGCTTCTGAGTGACCTCTTCACTCTGCCGACGCGAGATTTCCGACCGCGGACGCGAGGCGTTACCCGCATAAGAGACTTGCATTGACTCGGTGTCGGATTCTTCAGGTGTCGTCTCAGCGATACTCTCATCATCCATTGGGCTGCCCTCATCAACTGTCAATGCCTCCATGGCGAATTTCTGAATCGCGAAGAGGTAGTCGAGCGCAAAGATGACTCGTGGACTGTCGATGGTAGCCATGGCTATCAAACTCTTTTCCTTGCCGCCCGACATGGTAACGCTAGCCATCAGCTGTTGCACGTCCTTGTTCATTGATGACATGATACGACGGAACTTGTTGGTCTCGCGCGGCCGACTGTCGTAGATTGTGAATGATCTGATAAGCAGCTCTGCCTCGAGTGAACCGTCGGAGAGCATCCTCGTCTTAACCTTTGTGTCATCAAGGGAGAACCGAGATAGGCTGGACCTTGCAATGTCATGAACAGGTTCATTCTCTGGTGCGTTGATCAGTTCGAGACCAATGGTGTTGACACGGAAGACAAGATCAAGCTTGGTCCACTCCTTGTCAATGGAGCCAAGTTCAGGCCCAAGATCAATAAGACTCTGGTCTTCGCCAGACTTGTCTTCAATGTTGGCTGTGCGAGCGCGCTGCAGTGTACCCTCGTCAACTGCCTTGGCAGCTTCCTCCTCGTTGTCGTTACCTTCGCCGGCAAATGCTGCAGGCACAGACTTGGAGATTTCCAGAAGGAACTTGACTTGGTACTGAGTGAGTCGCAGGTTGAAGTCAGACATCGTTCCTTCTATTTCGGTCTCTGGTCTCTTAACACCAGACTTGTGCTCAGCATATGTGATGTTGAATCCAAGATCGACATGGTCAATCATCTCGAGCTCCTCTGAATCTCCGCCAGCGTAATGGAAGTCGGAAGTGAGCTTGATGTTGCGAATACCAGCAGATAGCTTCATGGCAATATCTGAGTTCTCGCTGTCGTCCAGAGGGGTGAACTTGTTCTGAGCGTAGATCTCACCCAGGTAAGCAGTGATGACATCCCTCTCAGTCTGCCCTGGCTGTTGCACTCGAGGGAAGACCACAATTGGAGTGTTGACAACGACATCGAACTTGAAGCGACTGGGGCTCTGTTGTAATTGATTGGCCTGGTTCATAGCAGCTTGGCGCGCAGCGTTGTAAAGAGCCTGCATCTTGCCAAACTTGACCAAGAAGTCAATGATCTTGCGGAATGGCTCCTCCACAAAGTTCACCTTGACGGAACCAGCACGAAGGAAGACAGAACTGTCATATCCAGGATAAGCCTTAGGGTTTGAGGAATCGAAGGTTTCGTAGCGGAAGTCTGCCAAGTCATCTCCTTGAATGGTCACAAGCTTTCGTAGGTGTGAGTCCTCTGAGACGCCGAGATTAACGTCGTCAACGAGCGAGAGATCACCAAGTCGAGCCGAGATACGCATAGTCTTTCCTCGGAGGAAGATACCAGCATCGGCCTTATTGAAGGACAGTGTGGCAAGTCGAATGCCGTCATTATTGAGGATCAGCCTGATACTCTTCAAGTCAACCTTGACTCGAATAGATCCTGTGTTGGAGTTTACTGAGGGCGCGTTGACGACCGCTACAGCAGTATCGACGCTCTCTGAATCGTCATCATCATCCAGTAGAGCCTTGTTGTTATTCGACTCGTTTTCGTTATTCGTAAAAGTGATAAGGATAAAATCCAATAGCGTAAGTAGTGTCTTTCGGGTAACGACCAAGTTGATTGTGGATATGACAGCATTGATATTGGTCTCTACACCTTCGTAGACAGGCATGAACTCGGGAGACAAGGGGTTGACCTTGACAAACTTGACGTGAACCAAGCTTCGGCCCTCCTTGAGATCCTCGCTGTCACCAGAGGAAATGATAGATTTGAACTCAGCGGAAGGGTTGTCAACAAAGTCATCAACAGTGACCGAGCCTAGTGAAACATCCGCGACCATGTCGAATGGTCTGGTGTAGAATTCCAGGTCGAATCGCTCAGCAACCAACTCAACAAGCAAGGCATCAGGCTTCTGTCCATCAGGGTCACTTCGGTAAAGTGAACCCTTAAGGGTATCAACCTTGAACTTGAACTCGAAGATGCGTTGCTGGACTCGGAGCTGCTCAGCATCACCGCCATCTGGAGCATCCTCAAAGTCATCATCATCTTCATCCATATCATCAAGCACAACAGCGGTTTCCGATTGCATAAAAGGGAAAGGCGTAGACTGTCTTCGCTCACGCTGAGACTTTCTTCGTGATCGGTTGGACGAGTTGCTCTTGAGACGAGGCCGAGATGGCTCCTTGCGTTCCTCCAATCTTGGTGCAGGTCCGCCAAACTTGGGGATAGCCACATCAATGACCTTCATCAGATTCTTATACTTGGTATCAGATACAGTGGCGTGAAGCATTGGCAGATGTCCCGAAACTTTGAACTTGGTCAAGTTGGGTGCCTTTGGCAGAATGGAGGTCTCGACAATGAAGTCGACATTGATTCGCTCAACAACATGGAGATGAGCTTCATCGGTCTTCTCAACCAACTGAGCTTTGGTGTCCTCAACTGAGGGTCCGATAAGGACTTGGGTTGACGTCAACTTGACAATAAACTTGTCGTACATGACAGACTCGAGTCGTTTGAGATCTTCATCGCTGTATGCCTGCTTCTGTTTCGATTGGATCTCCTTCATTGTGCTATGGTCTACCAGTTCACTGTTGACATGGATGTGACCAGCATCTACAATCAAGCAGGTAGAGTTTTCAGTGGTGATGCTGACAGGTACGATGATCAGAGGTGCTTGAAGATCCAGCTCGGCGTTGATAGTCTTGTGCTCCTCCAAGGCGAACTCGAGACCTGCTCGAGTCTGCTCACGAATGCTCTCAACGGTCGCACCAGCACTCTCCATGAGGGCGGTAATTGACTCCATGTGACGCTCAGGCGGTCTGAAAAAGTCGGCGATACCAACGACAAAGTTAGGGTTCCAGATGACCTCGAGAGGCTTCATCTTTCCGACAACAGCAATATCACCCTCACGCTCGATGGGGTTCTGCTCAAACTCAAACTGGAAGAAGGGGTCTTCCTCTGGCTGCTCAAGTTCGGCCAACGACAGTCGCTTACGCTGCTTTTCAGTGGGTGCATCCTTGACTCGGACAATCTCAGGGTAGACTGAGTCTGGTGTTGTGCCATCGTTGACACGCAGACCGCCAAGGCTGACATTCGCAAGGACCGAATCCTTTCTTTGTAGCATCTTGGCTTTGAAGACATCAAAGTGAAGACTGAGGAGATCTGCTGCGTGATCGTGAGGGCTCTTCTTGAGTGTAAAGCTACCTGTGCTCAGAGACGTCTCGATGCACATCTTGATAGCCTCACGAGGAACATCGACTTCATCGGCAATGGCATTCTTCTCATCCCAGTCGATGGCCTCGTAGAGCTCTTGTCGCTGCTCCTCAGTCATCTGTGTATTCTCTTCATTCTGTTCGATCTTTTCCTGGGGCTTGGAACCCCACACCCACGAGATCCAGCCCTGTTGTTGCTGGTGCTGCTGTTGTGGTTGGTTCTTGAGAGCTTCAGCGTTCTCTTTCTTAAGCTGGTTGCGAGCCAAGGATCGCCAGAATCGCAGATCCTCGTATGTGAGCTTCCATTCAAGAGCATTGATCTCATCAGTTTCCTCAGCGGACATCTGATGGCCTTGTTTTCTCTTCTTGAACAGCTCGATATATCGTTTTCGATCGTCTCGTCGCTCGCGGAAGTAGTCCCATGACCATTTGCGGTTGCGTTCGTGGATCTTCGATAGCACAGCGTTACCCGCGAACTCGAGCCATGCACGGGGATCTTCTTTGGGTCGAACGCCCTTGGGTTGTAGGCGTTTGTATTCCTGGTGTCGAATGAAGTAATGGAATAGATCAACCATCATCAAAGCATCTCGGTATTGGTCGTCATCGAGAACAAGACCAATCTCTTCGAAAAGTAAGTTGGCTTTGAACTTGGGTACCTTGATATCGCCCGACTTGTCGAGCTCGATCTTGGCTTGGCCATTGACGGGCCTGAGAATGAACTGATGGTTTGTATTCTCTTGCGCGTCTTTTCCAATCATTTCCCTAAACTTTGTTACCATTTCATCATGTGGCATTAATTCCTCAGACGATGTTGAAGCTTCTCGCCCAGTTCCGAGAAGAGTTGAATCGGTATTCCAGTACACAGCTAGAGCACCCAAGGTGGCCAGCTTGTGGGTGACTGTGTTAGAGTCTTGGATGAAAGTAGGCTTCCATTGGCCATCAGTACTGACGGCACTGAACTCCTCGAGAGTAACACCCAGGGCAAATGGGTGTCCTGGCGCTGAGATGGAGTCTTCGTATCGAATGTGTATGTTCTTGACCGTGACTTGCAAGTTGTCGACGATCTTTGTGACCAGACTTTGTGTAAAGCTCTGGCTCTTCTTCTGCTCCTCCTGACTTAAACCTTCCTGGTTCCTCTCCTTGAGCAACTCAGCACTGTCAAGTTTCTCCATCTTGAGGCGCTGTTTCCTGCGATCTTCCTCGTCCTGATCATACTCAGCCTCTTCCTTCGGGCTGGCAAGAAGAAAGACATCCTGAATAAAGACCTTGACAGGTGCACCGCGCAGGTTGGACCAGGGAATGACGAGTGTAAGCTCGCCGAGATGACCCTCCATGACATTTATGGGAAGCTTGAGCTGGTCGAGTGCCTCGCGGCGTAGCTCGAGGTTGCGGAGCTTAACATCGCCGGACCAGATACCGACTTTCAACTGGGCTGGGTCGAAGTTCTTGACATACATGCCCAGGAAGCGGTTAAGCAGGCCAGCGACGAGACCTTCGAGCATTCTGGCGGTGTTGTGGCCGTAACCCGGGCCGGGGAAGGAAAGGTACGGTTCGTGTTATTTGTTTTATCGAGGACTCATCTGTCAGCGTGCGGTTGTTGACACGGATGCCATGCGAGGCTCGATCGGTGAAGCGGTTGCTCTCCTTGGGCGTGAACGTGAGGTAGACTTTATAGAGCGGGGTTGCACTCGAGACAGTATCGTAGGTATTCCCCTCAAGGTTTTGGGTGAAATAGAGGGGAAAAGTGGGATTCGGTGGATGAGGGAGAGTATTATCGATTACGCCTCTCGAGTAACAAAAGATGAACGAAACTCGGTGATGGAGGAGATATTGAAAAGGTGGGTTTCGTGTCGGGCTGTGAGGGAGTGAGTGACGCAGCTGGGCCCGGAGCAAAAGTGGGAAGCAGCGGTTTTGGGGAATGGTGTGGCGTGTATGACGATGCTGTCAGAAGTACCTGCTATTTGGAGGTGATTTGGTGGAGGAGCAAGTACCGAATTGGCTTCGAATTGACGGTGGCTTTATTTTTTACGTTCCAACGTGGTCGGGTACCTTCCGTAGATTTTAGAAACTGTTAACAGCTGGACCTAGCCCTGGAGCACATCAAAGCACAGGGCAGTTTTGGTGGGGCATCTTGGAAGATCTTCTAAACAATGACTTGGCAGAGTTGATCTGATCTAACTATCAGGACTATTTTATCGATATCAAAATATGATAGAAGGTTTAGCTATCTCTGCATTCCCCTCCTCTCATCATTACTGGTTTCGGCAGCTATTCTCTATTCCAAGGTCTACTTCTGGTTGGTGTTTACATCAAAGGCTGCCCACCTGAGGTTTAGAGCTATTCCACCAAAATACAACTCTCATGACGTCACGACATAGCTTCACATCCATCGCGATGATGTAGGCGTGACAACAAAAACAGAACAAAACGGCACATCCATGAATGGTTTGGTCTCCTTTCCCGGGCCGGACGGGACTGTCTTTACGTGCGTATGACAGGCAGAAATTCTATTTCCCCAATTTCCAGTTCCAGGTACAATTACTAAGGAAACTGCAACAGAAAAGCCATTACGTAGATAGCTCCCAAGATCTTGGAATAACAGGAAGCTTCCATGATTGTGGTGTCTCCATTGAAACACTGAACCTCATGGTATTTCAGTTTTAGCTGGCCCTTTCATTCTAGACCTTTTTTACTCTTTTCTCTTTCCATACTTTTTCGGTTATCAGATGAGATCAGCCTGGTCTGGTTGCAGCAGTTACTCGCGTGCTTCTAATTGAACTCCATCTATCACATTGACAATGTTCCGTACCTCTTCTCGCTCCCTTTGGGGCGTTGCCTCGAGAGCTTCTTCCAATCGAGCTTCGCAATTCCTCCCCCGCGCATCAATTGCGCCTCTTTTGCGTCAGCAACGCGCGGTTTACTCTAGCAAATCCGACGAAGAGAATCCTCCTCCTCCTAAGCAGCCCATTGACTATGAAGCTGAGCGCAAGCGTGGACAAGAGCTCCTCCAGTCCAACCCAAGTGTTGTTTCATCGAAGAGCTCGGTCGCCAATGCCACTACGGCAGCCCAGGGCTCTAAGAGCGCGGATCAGGACATGACTGGCGAGCTTAAGCATGATATTGTAAGCTTCAATCTAGAGTAACACTCGATTTGGAAGACTCTAACGATTTGTAGGACATTGTCAAAGACACCTTTACTTTTACAGACGTTCCGCGCGAATCGAGCATCCTCGGTTTGGCTGGTACCCTGCCCTACCTGGGAACTTCGCTTTCGACTGTCTTCCTCGCTTGGGACTTGAACAAGCCAATTCCCACGGGCAATTCCTTCTACGATGCTATCATGATCGATCATGAGACAGCCAAATACCTGCTAAGCGCCCTTGAGCCTATTCAGCTTGGATACGGTGCTGTCATCATCTCTTTCCTCGGTGCTATTCACTGGGTAAGTCTACAGCTTCACAATGATTGCACATTCAGCTAATCGCTTGTTATCAGGGTCTTGAGTACGCAGAAAAGCAACCCCTCCGTGAACGAACCCGTTTCCGCTATGGCATGGGCCTTGCTGCTTCTATCGTCGCATGGCCAACTCTTATGCTCCCCGTCGAGTACGCGCTCACCTCTCAATTCATGGCCTTCGTCGCCCTCTACTTCGCCGATTCCCGTGCTGCTACAAAGGGATGGGCCCCTCGATGGTACGGCTCATACCGCTTCCTTCTCACAGCCATGGTCGGCCTCGCCATCTTCATCTCTCTTATTGGCCGCGCCAAGATCGAGCAAGGTGATGCCATCACTGCCAAGGGTCTGAGCGACAACTTCGCCAGGTCTGGTATTGCTGATCACGATACCAACTGGGAGAAGCTAGAGGCAGAGGAGAAGGCTCGCCGACGAAAGCAGAAGGAGGAGGAAGAGAAGAAGAAGAAGGAAGAGGAGAAGAAGAAGAAGGAAGAGGAGAAGAAGGGTAAGAAGAAGGATGGTAAGAATGATGATAAGGCCAAGAAGGGTGATGACAAGAACAAGGCTTCTGAGGAGGGTGACAAGAAGGGTGAAGAGAAGAGCGAGAGCAAGGACAAGGATGCCGAGAAGAAGAACGACAGCGAGGACTCTGAGTCCAAGGACGAGGGTAAGGAGTCCAAGGGAGACGAGAAGGAGTCTGACTCAAAGGATGAGTCCAAGGACGAAGACAAGAAGTCTAACGAGGACGAGAAGTCAGAAGAATCATCTGACAAGGAGTTAAAGGACGACTCCAAGCAAGAGTCCGACAAGAAGGACGATAAGAAGGAAAAGTCTGAAGACAAGAAGGAAGAAAAGTCCGAGGATAAGAAGGACTAACTTGCTGTCACAAAGAGCAAGTTGAGCATGAGCTGAAGCACTTAGCGATCACAACGGAGTTCCGGGATTTACTGTATTTATTTCTTACATGGTGAGTTAATGAACTGATGTCACAAGATACGATGCTTGGATTTGAAGACTATGTATGACATGAGGTAACGATCATTGACATCACGCTTGAATTGAAGAATGTAATAATATGGATGAAGGCAATTCACCAACTTGATGCATCAAAAAACTAGGTATCTCTGACCCGCCGCGGGTATTGCTTCGCAAAATCCCAAACACAGCCTTGGCCCGTGTAATTCTATCAGACCCTCGAAGAGAAGCGAAACACTGAAGACAGATGGTGGCACAACTTCCAACGCCGTGAAAATGCAACCTGACCAGGACCGTCTGTGTCAGTCCCAGGAGTACCCATCCAGCTTTTCCGCCATAAACCTCCCAAAAATCATCATCGTTAAAGTACTAGAACAAACAATCATTGCACGCCGAGTTTCTAACAATGCCCCTAAGGTCGAGCGAGTCCTTGCTTGGCCTGTAGATGGTCAGTTTCAGTCGCATCGGATACTAGCAGTGGTGTGTTAACGTACCTTCATCTGTTCAATTCGGGCCTTCAGCTGACTCGTCACCTCTGCCGCCCTTCTCCAACTCTCGGCCCCATTGCCTCCAGTAGGCTGAGGTAGCGATGACATAGGCCGTTGAGAGGGTGCTGGTGCGTGGTCGTCGTCGCGATAAGATGCAGCACTTCTGAATCCTCGTGCGGGAGATCCACGTCCGGATGAGCTTGCGCTACCAGCATATCGCATCTCAGGGCTAAGCTTGTTGCGGGGAATCATTTGCTCACCATTTTCCTTCTCTTCAGACATGCTGCTGGTGACGCTCATTCTATGGCGGCTCACCGATGGAGGTCCATGGTCTCGGTAGACATCGTCGTGTGTGGGAGAAGCAAGGCCAGGGCTGTTCATACCATTTCCGGAGCTACCCAATCCTTCGGCACGGCTCAAAGCCTTCTTAAGTCTTTCTAATTCGCGTCGCAGGCGGTCGTTGGTCTGTTCAGTAGCCTCTGCATCACTTCTCGCGCGAACCAATTGTGTCTCCTTGGCCTTGATGCTCAAGACATCTCGGGTGTGGTCCTCGATCAGGCCAGCATTCTGGTTCTTGAGCTCTTGAATCTCTGACATGAACTTGCTACGTTCTTGTCGCATCTCATCAACTTGACGGGTTAGCCGATCGTTGGCTGCTCTAAGCTCCTCAATCTCGGCGCGCTCCACAGCAGTGAGACCGCTGGATGGAGGCGGCGATGCTGGTGCAACTGGGGGTGATGGTGCGGTAGGCTTGGCGAGGGAGCGTCCGGCAAGTCCACGAGAGAGGCCAAGACGAGGTTGAGCGGGTGGTGCAGGCTCATCATCGGGCATGACAGGGGCAGCGGGCGCTCGGCGAGGAGAGCCAGGAGCCGGAGCTCCAAGCGTTCTCTTCTGAGGACCCTTCAATCCACCAAGTGTAGGCTTTCCGAGCTTGCCAGCGGCAGGTCGTGAGCTTGGCTGGGGAGCGAGAGGAGCATCGTCAGGCATCACTGGAGCCGCAGCAGCAGCGGGAGCAGCCTTCTTGGCCACGGGCTTCTTTCCACCCATGACCTTCTTGGGGGGCGCCGCCTTGGGCGCAGGTGCCGGCTTGGGCTTGGGCTTCTCCTTTGCCTTGACTTCAGCGGCCTCAAAGAATTCCTTGACCTTATTCTTACGAATGTCGTCCAGTCCTTCCAGGTTAGGCGTCATAGCACGCTCACCAATAATCTTCATGATCGTACCAAGAATCTCAGCACCACCGTCTCGAAGAGCAGGGCTTGACTCGGACAAGAGCTTTTTTCCAGCCTCGCAGATAATAGCTTGCTCAGGCTTGCTGGGCACATCTCGGGTGTTTCGTAGGCAACGAATCAAGAACTTCATGGTACCCTCCTTGACCTGAGGGTTCTTGTTTCCAAGGTATGTGGTGATATCCTCAAGACACTCGGTCAAATCGGTGGAGGCGAAAGCAGCGTCAAGAGCGGCGCCAAGAGCATCCGCGACAGTAGCCTTCTTCTCTTTGAGTCGATCCATGATGGGCTGCATCACAATGCTGCGATACTTGGCAAAGGCCTTTCGCAAGCCCTTTGCGAGAGCCTCGATACAGAGAGCAGCCTGGGTGACGACGGCAACGTTGGCATCCTTCATGCATTTGGCCAATCCACGACAAACTTCGTTGAAATCGGTTTCCTTGATGCGAGGAACATTAAGTGCCTGGTGAAGACCGTCGACTGCTTCTTTTCGGTCCTTCCACTTCGAAGAGGCGAGCAGGTCGCTGAAGTTGGGCGGGATCTTCTTGCTAACATCCTGAGGTTCAGCCAAGTCGAAAGCGTCGACCTCGCCAACATCTTCGCCCTCTGCTTCACCTTCTTCACCCTCCTCGCCACCTTCAGGGGCAGCGTCAATAGCTTCTTGTTGTGATCGGAGGAGTCGTTCTTGCTTGGGAGGGCCCTCGGCCTTAATCTTCTCAAACTGCGCTTCCAAATCGGTCTGTTGGGTAGGCTTGAGCTCGCCCCAGAACATGGGCTTCATAGCCTCCCTGAGCCATCTGTAAAGTTCGACTGTCAAGTTCGTTGCCTCAGCACGGACGTTCTTGTCGGCAGCACCGAAGGCTTTGGGGAGCGCTTTGAGCACAGGTTTGGGATCCACGACCTTACAGCCATAGTTGTGGAAGATTTGTGTGAGGGCGTTCAGTGTCGCAGCAACGTTCTTTGGAACCTTGTTGGAAAGGCCGGGGAGCATGTCCTCGATGACCGGGCCAGCGACATCGAGTTCAATGTACAAAAGCAAAGCTTCGATGGAGTTTTGCTTGATCGCGGCACGGGTGGAGGATAGACACTTCTCAACCATAGGTGTAATGGTCTGATTCCGCGTCCGTAGACAGCAGTCTCGTCCACCATATTTGAGAAATGCGCATAGGGCGGTGACGGCTTCTTGTTGAGCGGCGACGTTTGAGTCGAGAACTGCTTTGTTCCACAGGCCGGGCTCGTTCAAAAATGGTCGGAAACAAGGATCGGACTCGTCGGGAGACTTTTCGAACTGCTTGGTGGCTTCTTCATACGCTCCTTTTCTTACCTTCCAGACCTTGTGAGTGAAGCGGTCTGCCAAGGGTATGGAGCTAAAATCTTCTTCTTCAGCCATGGTAGTGTTTGAGGGGGGAAATGTGTATTGGGGAGAGCTCGAGACGGGGTATCTTTCGAGTGGATGATGTTGTTTCTTCTTGTTGTGCTTTATACAGCGGACTAAGCGGGTAATTAGCTTATGAAATAAACGAGAGCGGCGAGGAGGATCCATCATGTATATAGCTCTAGTTGGGCTCTCATAGGCGCGCGAGACGCTCTACAGGAGCAAGGACAGGCTTGATGATATTTGAATGAACGTAAGTTGAACGTACCAGAGTTTCAAAGCAGCGGATCGAACTGCGGGTATCAAATAGAGGGAAGAGGCTTTGTCGCGTGAGTGAAAGGGCAATGGATGGATGTTCAAGCGGAAACAAAGCAGACATGCGTCGTTCTTTCTATAGAAGAGTCCAGCGCAAGGTTAGTGAATCCAAATATGTAGAGGAACAAGCATGCGCAACAAAGAAGCAACTGCCAAAATAAGGAAGCAGGGCAGGGTAAGGTAAGAACAGGCAAGGGACTCTAGGTATTTGTTCCTAGATCCTTGTTGTTTGGTTTGGGTGAGGGACGATCAAATCGTCTTGTTCGTTTTTTGGAGGGGAAAGTCAACAAGCGCCCGTCACCTGATTTGCAGGGGTTGAAATTGAGGTGCCTGAAATGACGGCGGGACAGAACAGAATATGGGGTCTGATTTTCAGGGACCTCACTCTACTTACAGTTTGTCTGTACGTGAGGTTGATAGTGCAGATGTTTTGTCGAATTGGGAAAGACAAGAGTTGTATTGAGAGTTAAATGGGTTTAGATGCTGTGCCACAGACCCTCCAAAATCGACGTTCCTGGCTTATGACTGTTCTGGTGTGTTGTCATTCAAGTGGCCCGGTTCTCTTTATTGACGCCCAATCTGCGCCATTGCCCCAGAAACAGACTGCAGCCACACCAACGTCAAAACGCATGAAGATCAACACCTACAGCCAAGAAACGGTTCAGAATTAATTACCAGACAAAACACTTAGAAAAATCAAGAATTACTGCCAGATTATTCCCAGAACCGAAGCCATCAGCCACATATCTGTTTTTTTTAAGAGTACTCCCTTCAGATCGAGAAGAACAGATGTCACGCGCAAGGGATTACTCTCACATTCCAACAGTAGCTGTAAGCCTTCAGCTCAACTACAGGGTTAAAGCTCCAACGCCATGAAATGTTCCTTACATTTGAACAAAGCAGTCAATCTGGCCTACTGAAGTTCGCCTTGCTTTTCATTGCGTAGCAACGAACCTTCTAGTAAGCTATTGACGTGTTATGCATGCTATAAGCTGAAGAGTGATGTGGGTTGGTGTGATATCCACATTCTTCAACAAGCTTGGACAAGGAATCCAAGACATATTGATTGAGGGGTAATTATGGGCATGCAAAATATCAAAGATGCACTAGAAGGCCCCGTCATGACTGGTCTGTGTAAGAAAGTGATTGATGAAGGCTGTTGTCTGATATTGCCTTTAAAGCTGAAAATCCAGTGTTTACAGTGCTTCACGAGCATATACTCACTTCAAGCTCGCTCTACTCAAGCACAGCTCAACATTGGGTCATTTTGGGATGGTAAATCGATTTATAGGGAGATCTCAAAGAGAATCTCGTATGGTTCTGTCATTTCTTCTCTACGTATTTCTACAAAGAGCCCTCAACATCAGAACCCCGGTGTGCCGTACCATTCACCAAGTCTCTCACGCCCGACAAGGCCCCAAATTGCTGCAAGAGAGCATCTAGTAAAAGTAACCGATGATCTTGCCAGAGACGTGCTTGCGACGAGCCTGGTCATGATCCATGATACCAGCGGAAGTGGTGAGGACAAGGTGACCGAACTGACGGGCGGGGAGAAGTCGAACAACCCACTTCTCAAGGTCCCCCAGGCGAACGTTGAAACGAGGGCTGATGACGCCACACTTATTCAGACTGAAATGAAGTTAGACACATGTAAGTTGCAGAAAGTAGAGGGTTGTAACGAACCGGCCGGTGAGTTGGACGACAATTTTGCCTCCGCGGTGATCATCCACCTCTTCAAACTCCGAGACATAGCCATGTCGCTGCATGAGCTCAAGAAACTTGACAATGACCTTAGAGGAAGGGCGGAGGATGACCTAGCGCTTGCCCTACTTCTCAGCGTTGTTGATGCTCTTCAGACCATCGCTAAGAACACTAGTTCGGACCATCTGATTCGACAGGTTAGGAATCGAACACCAAATCCTGGCTGTCGAAGTACTCACGATGGCGGTTGGTTGGAAGCTTGCAACAGCTGTTGTTTAATGCTTGTTGTCGATCGATATCGGTGTGCGGCAGGTTCTTCAGAGACGATAGAATCGTAGTCTGAAGGTACCTGCAACGGATGGCAAAGCCATCACCCGAATGAGTCCATGATCGCGGGGAGCCTGGGGAAGTCGATAACCTACCTATCCGGATGAAGTGGTTGAGTTGGTGGAGGGGAGTCAAACACGCGAAGGCTATCGGAAGGAAAATCACGTGTTGATAAGATAACGTTCTCCAATATCGTCATGCCTAAGCTTCCAGTTTATTTCTATGTCTGCCTGTCGCGTCGCAAGTCTTGCTTCCCCATCCTTCAAGTGCGCTTTCGCACGCGAAACTCACAAATAACATACAGAGAGTCACCAGATACACTCTCAAGATGAACGGTTCATCGCGACCGTCCTTTGACCCCTCGCGTCTCACCAAAGCCGCCGCGGCCGAATATTCTTCATCAGCATCCGAATCCGAAGACGAGCACCTTGCGCCAGGTCTCGATGCCGACAACGACTTCGGTGATTTTAACCCCCGAAAGAGACGTCGTGTCGGTGGTAATAACAAAGAGAAGGCTGCGCTTGGCATCTTTGGCTCCGACAGCGAAGACGACGGACCTGCTAGAAAATGGAAGAGGACAACCTTGAGAAATAAAGGCATGAACTTTGTGTCAACAGGCGCAGGAAGCGATAAAGAAGATGCCGACGAAGACTCCGAAGGCAACCGGCCGATGCTCGGAAGCGCAATGTATCAAGATGACGACGACGATGAAGAGGGGGATGAGGGCAACACCGGAGTAGGATTAGGCTTCGGAGGTGTTGCACGCGGTTTTGCACAGAACGATACCCAAAACTCAAGTCGAAGCGCGAGTGCCGAAGCAACATCTCGACCATCATTTCGAACCCGATTCGATGGCAAGAACCCTCTTGGTATGGGCTTTGTCCCATCATCAGCAAACGACCCGGTCCTCAAGAACCCGCGCGACGAGGGCTCTCCGAAACCACGTAATAAACCACAACCGAGTGCCTTTGGCGCAAAGGGCAAGACAAACCCCAAGTCTTTCGGTGCCCGAATGATGGCAAAGATGGGCTACCAGGAGGGCCAAGGTCTTGGTAAAGAAGGCCAGGGTCGAAATGTGATTATCGAAGCGAATCTGCGACCGCAGGGTATTGGTCTGGGTGCTGTGAAGGAGAAGTCTGAACAAGAACGAAAAGAAGAGAAGCGACAAGCCAAAATGCGAGGAGAAGAGGTTATAGATTCGGATGAGGAGGAAAAGAAGAAGCGCAAGAAGGCGAAGAAGAAGTCTCTAGGCGCTGCATTCGACAGCGCAACAAGTACACCGAGACGGCAGAAACCGAAATACCTTACTGCGGAGGAGCTCAAGGCTGCGGCTCCAGGCCTTCATATCCCAGATGCATTTGCCCCTATCCTTGATATGACAGGACCAGGAAGCAAGATGCTTACATCAACGAGTGGTATCATGACACCGACGACAGGAACCGCCACACCAGAGTCGACAGAAGTGATAGAGGCGAGGAAGCTTGTCAAAAGAGCGCAAGCAGACTTGTTAGCTTTTTCTGATGAATGGAAGAGCTTACAAGAGAGGAAGACGTGGATAGATCTTGAGCTGAAGGAAAAAGAGCAGGAGATGGATGATTTACGATCGGATTTTGAAAGGTTACAGGTCTTCTCCGAGCTAGTCAGCGGAGAGCTTGCAACAGCCGACTGGGACCAAGTTATTGGGTGCCTAAAGAAGGCCCTTGAACTTAAGGCCACGACATCAGAGATTGCCGACATTGCTGTTGCGGCTATCCATCCTTTCCTTCGAGAAGGAGACTGGGATCTGCTACAAGAGCCAACACGGTTTGCATCGGATCTCAAAGAACTGAAATCACTACTCATGCCATCAACTACAAATGGCAAATCTGTCGGCAAGTGGGATTCTTCGGCAGCAGTCAATACAGACGACATCTACCGCCGACATCACAAATCCACAACACCTTACGAAAGCATGATGTACAAGAATTGGCTACCAAAAGCACTCGCGGCTGTTCGGTCATGGGATGTCTATGAGCCAGACCAAATGCTTAGCGTCATGGAGGCCTGGGATGACCTCCTACCATCGTTTGTCCGCGCGCAGTTCATCGACAACATCGCTCGGAAGTTGGAAACAGCAGTGTCAGACTGGAATCCTAAGAACAGACGTCAGCACCACAGTCTACCGCATACATGGCTATTCCCCTGGCTTCAATACCTCCCCTCATACCATCTCGACCCCAAGGGAACAGGTCTCGTAGCAGACGTCAAGAGAAAATTCAGACAGCTCATCGACGTATGGGATTTCAGAGAGGGTCGCTTACCAGGTCTTACAAAATGGGAACGCATTCTCGGCGATCAATGGCGACCATTAGTAATGTCCCACGTCCTCCCCTCAATGGGCAAATATCTCCAGAGAAACTTTTCAGTCGAGCCATCAGATCAGGAACCCAGTCTTCCTGTGCTCAGGGGTATTCTAAAATGGACGCCCACGCTCGGCCGAAGGGTTATTGCCGAGGTGCTGATACAGCATTTGTTTCCCAAGTGGCACAAGACGCTGACGGAGTGGCTGTCGCTTGATGAGGTTGATTTGGGCGAGGTGGCGGAGTGGTATGGTTGGTGGAGGGGGTTGTTGCCGGAGGATGTTATGGAGGTTAAGGGCGTGAGAGCGGAATTTGATACGGGGTTGAAGGTTATGGCGAGGGCGGTGGCAGGGGCGTGATGCGTTGGACGGAGATACGCAGATGGAGTGTCTCGGCTGATCGGTGATAATGTAGCGTGGGAATATAGATTTGAATAGGGGTTCTTAGAAATGAATCATATGCCCATATGGATAGATGGGCCGGGTCACGTTGTCAGTTGTGTCTCAACCCTGATCTATCTCAGCTTCGGTTGTTCCGTGAGTTGTCGAGGGTCTTTTGTTTATTGTCTGATACATTTGAGGGAGCACTTACTATTCAAGCATCTTCATCTAAGGCTTGAGCAGAACGAGGAATAGGCTCTTTGGACAAGCATCATACTACATCCCTTCTGCGAGGAAGTGAGTGACAGATGTGTCCTTGGTCTCTACCCCCTTTGCTTCCCATGACGAATGACTCTAAACACAGCAGATACAGCAAACAACAAGTTTCTCTCTCGAACAAAGAAGATCTACAGTCTTCAGAAAAATGGCCGTACGAGTTCATAAGCGTGGCTGTCTCAGTTGCCACTCATTCTCGAAGCTCTTCATCACAAGACGCTTTACATGTTAGCAATACAATATTCTGGTGTGACATCTAGAAGATTGAGTTTCAGATTCTAGACAGATCTTCACTAAAATATCCGTTATAAGATATCGTTTTTCTGGTCGGTTGATAGAGATTAATGTGCAAGTTGAATCAAAGACATTGAGTTGCAGAATGGTGTACAAGCTCCTCAAGACTCACAAAATTGTATCGCAAACTCCGAAGACAGAAGAGCAATATGATATCCAAATACTATAAGAATGAGCCTTTCTCGTTCTTTTTGACATCATCATCCTCACCACACTCGTCTTGTTCAAGATGCATTATCTCAAGCTCTTTCTCGCTCTTCTGCCTGCGATCATCGCCGCTCCAACCGCAACAGACGATGATGATATTATCGAGGGCGCTTACATCGTCACTTTGAAGCAAAAGCTTGACGAGAAGAAAGTTGAGCAGCACATAGTTTGGGTTGACGGTATTCATAACGGAAGTGTTTTCCGCCGAGCTGAAGATGGTGTCAAGAAGGTCTGGAACGATACCTTTAAGGGGTATTCTGGAGACTTTGATAAACAGACCATCAAGGAGATTAAGAAGAGCAAAGATGTAAGTCAACTCTTTCTTTTGCGGTTGCTTGATACTGATGTCGCTAGGTCCTTGCTGTTGAGCCTGTTCGCACGATCAATCTTTACGAGACTGTCATTCAGCAGAAATCGACCTGGGGTCTTGGATCTATCTCGCATCGCACTCCTCATTTTAACAATTACATTTATGATTCGTCTGCTGGCGCTGGAATGTATGCGTATGTTGTTGATACTGGTATCAATATCAAGCATGACGAGTTCCAGGGCCGGGCGGCTTTGGGATATAATGCTTATCCTGGTGTTGAGTTTGTTGATGCTAATGGTCATGGGACACATTGTGCTGGTACTATTGCTGGTAAAGAGTATGGCGTGGCCAAGAGGGCCAACTTGATCGCAGTCAAGGTGTTCCACACGGGTAGTGTAAGTCTTTTGCTCTTCGTTCATAGACTCTACTGACATTCGCAGTCTCGAACTGATATCGTGCTTGATGGGTACAACTGGGCGGTGACCAACATCACCAACACTCCAGGCCGCAAAGAACAAGCTGTTATATCCATGTCCCTCGGCGGCGGTCGCTCAGACGCCTTCAACGCCGCTGTTCAAGCAGCTTACAGCGCGGGTGTGCACACGGTCGTAGCAGCAGGAAACGACAACGCCAACGCTTACAACTACTCACCCGCCTCGGCCCCCAACGCCACGACCGTAGGGGCAATCGACATTGACAACAACCGAGCCAGCTTCTCCAACTACGGCGAGCTTGTTGATTTATTCGCGCCGGGTGTGAATATCAAGAGTGCTTGGTATACGAGTAACAGTGCTACTAATACCATCAGTGGTACCAGTATGGCATGTCCGCATGTTGCGGGTTTGTCGCTGTATCTCAGGGTTAAGGAGGGTTTGACGACGCCTGAGAGTGTGGCGAGGAGATTGAAGGAGTTGGCGACGAGTGGTGTTGTTCAAGATGCTGGGAGCGGAAGTCCGAATCTGTTGGCTTATAACGGAGCTCCGCCAAGTTAGATTGAGGATGTATGGTGTGGTATTCGAGGTGGTGATAGACATGAACGATTGGGGGGTACCAGAGGACACTCGTTTATTTCTTAGATACATTCGTTCAAATACTCTATGCTTCTAGACCTGCTTTTCTGATAACATTTGATACCATCCGTCGCTTTATCATTCATACCCTCGCATCGTTTTCACAGAATTTGCATGTAAGAGATATAGGGTAAGCAAACAGCGCCGATAAATACCATCACATAAAAATAGAAAGGCCATGGTTCACTGTTCCATGCTTTGCTTTGCTTTGTGGTTAGTGTTCAAGCTGTATCTTCATTCTGAGCCTACTCATTGGCCAGAATATCAAGCCACGCAGAAACAAATGAGGTGTTGATGTCAATGGTGCGAGCACAGAAAACGTGGCAGGGCAGGGTTGGGATGATGAAAGAGGAAAAGAGGAGGTCCGTGATGAGATAGCCGGTTCCGGGGGGATCTTATGGCTCGCAGTAATGTCACCCACTGCCCAGTAAATAAAATGATTGATGAACCTGTGTAACAACATGGCCACATTGTATAACCCACTGAATGAGTTGAACTGTGAGATTTGCTGCTGTCATCATGCAGCGTAAATTACATTCAGATCCTCTCCTGCTCCTGTTTGCGGCGTTGCCCCTTTTCCTGCTTTGATTCGAGGCCTGCTTCTCCACATAAGCCAGACGCATACATCATATGGACATGGTATTGATAGAAACAACAAGCAGTAAACACAAGACAACAATATAATTAGGTGAATAATTGTTGGTCCGAATAGAGTATCGTATATCAATTTGACAGCTCGAAAAAGACGCTTCTGCAAGCCCAGATGTCACCCACCATCAGCTTCATCAATTCAACCGCTGCAGCCGCCACAAACAATCAATTCCCATGTGCTGAGTGTCGCGTGCGTGTGAACCTGGTCTTATCTCGGTATGGATTTTCAGCTTAGCCTCTAGTGCTTGGCCTGGCCTGTGCTGATTATCGTTGGCCCTCTTTGCCGCTGCCGCTGCCGCTCACTAAACCACTGGAGGCCCTTCTGTGCTCAGCGGTCACTGTTTGCCCACTTGTGATTGTGCCAATGCTTCCTCAATCAACCACTCCCAGCTCCTCCATCGTGAGAGCCTGACATCACCGCAACTGACGAACTGTCTGTTTGAATTCTCTTCCGAGGCTACTTCTTAACCTCTTGCTTTTTTATTTTCCAGGTCCCTATTTGCCTGTGTTTTACTATATCTTGGCAACGAGTGATGCGACGCGACAGTCGTCATCTAGCTGTTGCTTTGCTTCCAGGTTCTCTACTTACCACAATCAAGGCAGATTATTGATTGATTAGGCATTCTGGGAATGTTACAATTTGACTCCTGACTATACCTCCTATTATTCAGCTGTACCGCTACAAAGTTTGCTTGCTGAGGTGAGGCAAGTGAGTGCGCACGACTGCTGAAACTCACTCTCCGCCCACCTACCTGACCCGCCTACATCTGCCTGACTCAACTCGATTCGATTGACCTGATTACATGATCCATTTCGACTCCTCCACAATCCAATCTTCAACCTTTCCCCTTCCGCCAAACGCTGGTCCCGCGACAGCGACAGCGATAGCGAATATCGACCCTTCACCATGTTTTGGAGATTCGGCGGTTACGCCAACATCTCCACCATCGATACAATCCTCGATAAACCAGACTTTACCCTCGAGGAGCTACTCGAAGAGACAGACTTGATCCAGGAGCTCAAGCAGC
Source organism: Fusarium hostae (assembly GCA_002234235.1). Taxonomy (NCBI): domain Eukaryota; kingdom Fungi; phylum Ascomycota; class Sordariomycetes; order Hypocreales; family Nectriaceae; genus Fusarium; species Fusarium hostae. Next base: position 67,504 of record NJCR01001131.1, read on the forward strand.
ACAACTCAAAGCTCATCGAATACCTCCGAAGCGACAAGGTCCTCGACAATCTACTCGAATATGTAGTCGCTCCAAAGCTCGAGACCGTCGAGTCTCCCGACGAGTCCACCGATCAAGAGGCCAAGGCCAAGAACCGTTTTCTCTCTCTCTCGCGACCGCGCGCATCATCCCGCGCCACCGACCCGGGCGACGATGAGGAAGAGCAGGAGAAGAAGCGCAATCGCTACGCTTTTGTAGCTTGTGAGATTCTCAGCTCTGATACGTGGTCCATCTACGAGGCTTTGGCTGAGAACAGACAATTGATTCGCGATTTTTGGAACTTCTTGTCCCGCCCTGCCCCGCTCGATCCCCTCCAGGCGAGCTACTTCACAAAAGTCAATGAATCTCTGTTCGAGAAAAAGACCGAGGACATGATGGAACTATTGACGAGTCTTCCCGATACTGTTCCTAATTTACTCAAGCATGTTGAGTGCCCTATGGTCATGGACCTGCTGCTCAAAATCATTGCCCTGGACCGTAACGAGGGTGGTCAGGGTGTGGTCGAGGTGCGAAATCTCCCCACTAATCTAGTGCATCGGTGCTAACATCATGGCTTTTAGTGGTTGTACTCCAAGGACATCATCCCGAGCCTTCTTTCCTGTCTCAGCCCTGAGAACAACTGGGTTGTTCAAACCGCCGCAGGCGACTTCATCAAGGCAATCATCACCATCTCTGCCAACGCCTCCCAGAACGAACAACAATGCATCGGACCTAACGAGCTCACCCGTCAGCTTGTTTCCAAGCCATGCATCGAGCAACTTATTGGCTATATGCTTGGCGGCGGCAACCCTCTGACTGTCGGTGTCGGTATCATTATTGAAGTCATTCGAAAGAACAACTCCGACTATGATCCCGATATGGGCACCGAGGTGAGCGCTGCACCCTCCAGCCGCGATCCCATCTATCTGGGTACCCTCCTTCGTCTGTTCGCCGAGAACGTTCCCAAGTTCATGAACCTAATCATGGATGTCCCGTCCAAGAAGGACAAGATCGACTCGACCTTTGGCGTCAAGCTCGAGCCCCTTGGCTTTGACCGATTTAAGACATGTGAGCTCATGGCCGAGTTGTTGCACTGCAGTAACATGGGCTTGTTGAATGAGCCGGGTTCCGAGGAGCTAACAGCTCAGCGTGATGTCGAGCGACAGCGCCTTCGTACCGAGGGCAAGTTGGCGCCGCTCAAGGAGGAGGACCAGTCCACTGACGACTTGACCATGCGGAGCGCTGCACCTGAAGAGAAGAGACGTCTTGAGGTCACTAACGCTGACGACGATGGTTTCGAGGAGGTTGAGCCCAGCAAGGAGATGAGCGAGGATACTTCTCATGAGTTTGTCAAGGCCGAGGACGACATCCCTGGCACTTCTACAACATCGCTCAGCAAGGATGAGGATGACTTTGTTGATGAGCCGCTCAGCCCTCCTCAAACAGGTGCCAAGGGTGACGAGACACGATTCGATGAGCCGGATTTGATGGTTGCGCCTTTGTCACCCACAAAGGTCAAGACCGCTGAGCCTGCGTCTACAGAGCCTGCTAAGGCTGATTCAACTGAGAAGTCCGAAGTCAAGGAGCCCAGCAGCGAAAAGACCGAAGAGTCCAAGCCCAAGACGACGCAAGAGGATGCTCCAAATGAGGACACCTCTGATTCTTCAGCTGTCCTGACTCCTGCTCCATCCGAGCTAGAGTCTAAGGCTGAGTCTACTGATGTCTCTGTTAAGGTGGAGGAGCAGCCTCGAGGTATCTCTCCCCAGCCGGACGATATGCCTGCACCTCTCTTCTCTGCTCCACCTCCACCAGAATCTGGAGCTGATCGCCCACCACAAGCGGCTGAAAAGGCAGCTGGTGATGCTCAAGTTGCGACTGCTGAGACCTCAACCACTGAGGCGAAGACCGAGGAGGCCAAAGACGACAAGCCCAAGGAGGAGCAGCCTACCGGTCAGGCTACCGAGGAGCCCGTTGTTGGAGATTTCCTGAAGCTTCAATTTGTTGAACACCGCGTTGTTCCAACCATTCTTGTAAGTCAATCATGCCCTCCACTGATTGTCATCTAACATGGGCAGAACTTCTTCTTTGCATACCCGTGGAACAACTTTCTGCATAATGTTGTGTACGATATCGTTCAGCAAGTTTTCAACGGCCCCATGGACCGCAGCTACAACCCCACACTAGCCGTTTCATTGTTCGAAGCTGCCGACATCACAAGTGCCATTATCAACGGCCAAAAGGCTAGCGACGAGTCCCAGGCCAAGACCAAGACCCGCATGGGATACATGGGACACCTCACCCTCATCGCTGAGGAGGTTGTTAAGTTCACCGAACGCCATCCTCCGGAGCTCCTCTCGGAGACTGTTCTTGACCGAGTCATGAACCAGGAATGGATCAGCTACGTTGAGGGTTCACTTGCCGAGACACGCGAGCGAGACAATGCCATCCTTGGTGGTGTACGACCAGAGGTAGCTATGGGCAACCGATCAATGGGTGGCAGTGGACTTGGCGGCGTCGGCCTTTCTGGCTTGAGTGGAGGTTCTGGCGGTGGTGGTTCCAGTGCACTTGCGGAAGCTGGCCTTAACGGGGGAATAGAGCTCAGCCAGGACAGCGGAAATGGCATCGGCCCTTTCACTATCAGTGGCGCCACATTAATGTCCGGCTTCGGTAGCAGTAGCGATGAGGAGGATGAAGATGGGGACGAAAACGAGGAGGATGTCAATTCCGAGGTGAGTGGTGTTTCCGCTGAAGCTGAAGACGATGGTTCGGATCACGGCATCCCTGGATACCCTGGCATAGCAGAAACACTTGAAGATGTGATCATGCGGTCTCCTGAGACTTTTGCATCACAATTTCCTGACTTGGATTATCCGGAGGATGTCACAAGGGGGTCTCCTATGGACTTGGACGAGACTGTAGCACACCCTCAGCGTTCATCTCAAGATGAAGAGCAACAGCATGCTGAGCAGGTTGAGGATGTCTCAAAACCAGAAGGCAACCCTTAGGAGGGCGCATCTTACTGGGGAACACTTGATCGTCCACGCACAAGACGAGAGAGGCGAGACAGGCGGCGCCCTGAGATGCTGCAACTGGACGACCTTGAGACTTTTGAGGACGTCGAGGTTGAAGAGCTCATGAGGCTGCTGACGACCACGAGGTTTTGAGACATTTATACCAGGCGTTGTGGGATAGAATGGGCGGATGGATGGGCATGGGGGGTAATCATGTAAGGTCTGGATTGACCTAAGTTTGGGATCTGTATAGAATTATGATTGGCAACGGAGACAAGAGTTAGGAGTGCACGCTGCTACGAAGGAACGAAATGGAAAGGGGGATCAAGCTTCGATGCCAGAGTTTTCAGGACGCCTATCCCTCCGACTCATCTCATCTCATCTCATCTATCACATCTCCTAGTGTCAACTGATCATTTCACTCATGAGCGCCTCGTACTGACGAGACATTTCTAGTTCCGAGCTTACACGGACCCCTTGAACAACTCAGGATCAATGGAACCTCCATCGATTCCCCCACCACCTCCACCTCCCCCGCCGCTGAACATCCCTCCTTCTAGGGCGAGACTTCAACTAGCGGCTCGATTGGCGATGCATCAGAAGAACAATCAAGCACAATCATCTGGAAATTTAAGTAACGACGATGATGACGATGACGAGAACCCTACAGATCCATTTGCCGATACAGAAGAGGACTTTGACGATGATGATCAGACGCAAGGTGATGAAAGGGGCGCATGGTGGAGAGACGTGGTGAGGGATCGTGGAGGAAAACCAGACGGAAATGAATCAGATGACGAGCGTGACGACGACGATGATGATGAGTTTGGAGACTTCGCCATGCCGGAAGACGACGCTCAAAATGTTATAAGACCTCAACCCGTGAACCCTGCAAAGGAGGGTTCGGCTTCAACGAGGGGATTGAGTGGACTATGGCCGTTTGGACTGTCAAAGGCGGAGAAGGAAAAGGAAGGGAGTAGACAGGCTGTTGAGGAGGGGAAGGATGATGAAGTCAAGGCTGTGGAAGTGAAGGAGGCGAAGAGAAGAACGAGTATTGAGGATCCTGATGATGATGAGGTTGTGGTTTAGATACCTGGGGGTTTAATGGTGTACGATATGGTATAGGAATTGCTATGGGTTATGTGTATGTAGAATTGCATCAAGACAGTTGTTTCAATACGTGATGTGCCTTGTGTGGAATTAGGTAGTGTTTGGATGTCGTGGATGGTTGAGATGCTCCATCTGGTGTGCTGCTTCTTTGTGAGGGGTTCGCTTTCCAGGAACGTAAGCACTTTTCACTCAATTGCTCAGTGCCATTACAGTCTCTCGATCTAGCTCTCAGCAAGATTAATAATACACCCAGAATGTTGAGTTTGGGAGAGTGGGAGGATCGGATCCCGTGAATCATAGCTGAACTCTCAGGCGCTTAGACATGACCCCGTCCTAGGGAGCAAGAAAACTTCTGACATTAAGCCAAGGTGCTAAATGAAAACCTCGTACAAAGGCCTGCTAAACTTACCTACATCTTTTTGTCACTTGGGATAAAAGGTCTTACTCCCTGAGGCCCGTGACCAACGGAGTCTGAAGTGTGAGCACTAAAACGCCCCCAGCTCATCTCGCTTATAGCCTTATCTCGCTTGTTACCGAGGACTCCCGTCTCGGAAACACGGGAAGTCCTTGTTTGAAGGGAATCATACTCCGTATTTGACAATTATTTTTGGTCTTTATCTCGGGGGCGGATGAGGGTTTGTTAGTTTGTTTTATGTATAGAGCGGGAGAGAAGACGGGATGAGGAGGGTCGGGTGTTTAGGGGAAATTTTAATGCGATGTGTTTAATCTCGGTAAGTTCGCCCTGCAGATATGGACCAAAGTTCTCTTTTTTTCCCTTTTGGATGTCGCTAAACTTCTGCAAGGGCTACGAGGTAAGGATCTGATAATAATAGGTATAAGGTGTCGCTTAGATGTATCAGGTCAGAGTGTAAGACTTGTAGATGCGAGGGTGACAAGTACAGCGGTTAATGGAGTGTAAAAGGGGAAAACTTGCAATAATGGATTTTGGGGGTCAATCCTTCAATGTGATGCGATGGCGAACTCTAACAAAGTTTGTAGTTCAGACCTGAGGGTATCAGCCGTGTTAATGGAAGAGTAACATCGTTGTGAAGATCAAGAACATCAGTATTTTATTCTGTCAACTTGAAACAAGTCAATTCATTTTCTCTAACTTTACCACTATATGTTGACTTGATCTCGATGAATGTCAAAGCCAAGTAAATAGGAGCAGACACGCATTGCGGCACGTCATGGCGTGGTAATGGAGTATTGATCACGGTCTCAATTCGCTATGGCCTTGAGTCGTGGGTACTTTGTGTGTCTCTTTGGTCTGGGCGGACCTGGGGTAGCCTGTACAAAGGGCAGTTTGGGGGCTATGAGTTGGAGATGGAGGGCATGTCATAGAATTGATGGTCTTAAAACAAGAGAAGATAACTCTGTTGCATCTTCAATTCACTTAGTGATGTGTTTTTGAGTGCATCATCACAATGTCTCTCCAAAGACCAAGCCTACCAAGGTCCATCACCGACTTCTCCCACGACTCGCCCGACCAACTCATAGAAGCGATAGCCTCAACACTCTCGATATCCCTCAACGACATTCTTCTCTTTGATTCATTCACCGAACTAGGCGGCGATGAAGAATCAGCCGAACTCGTCTGTCAAGCATGCCAAAGCAAAGGCTTCGATATTAAAAGCGACGACATAATGGCGTGTCAGACGTTGGCCGAGCTTCAGACAAGATGTACCCCGAAGTCTAGGTCTGACTCGGTAGACTCTTATTCTTCCTCCTCAAGTGGTAGTGGAAGCGCTGGGGGAAACAGTAGGGGGGTTAGTGCTGGGGGAGGTAGGGCTGCAGGGGGAACCTCAGCAGTGGACCCTAATTTGGAGAGCTTACTACAGTCATTTCCCAGCGTCAGCAGCGTCTGCATGGTCTGGCCCAGAGCAGGCCCATTCGACGGCCAACTCGTTGCTCTTATTAAGATCGACTCTAGCCTCCAGAGCAGTAGTAAATCTCTACCTATCAACTTTGTCAGAGACGAGATTTCTTCCCTTCGCATGGCCGTGCAGCAACCCCAGATATGGATTCCCACCGACTTTGACTTTGACGACAAACGTGGCTTGCAAACATGGGTGCAGAACATGGACGAGATTACCTACAAGGAGGTCATGAAGCTTCAGGTTCCTACGCGACGACGGGTGGTGAAGAGACAAATGCCCAAGGTGGGGAGCGAGGACTTGGAGGGGTTTCCTCCGAGTTCGATGCAGCAGCTTCACTTGACTGCTATTTCAACAGAGGGAAATGAGAGTGAGCGATGGACGAAAGGGCTGATGGTTAGGGTTAAAGGCGGTGCGGAACCGGCTGATGTCGACGCTGCGATTGAAGCCATCGTCGCTAGGCATGATATGCTCAGAGCAAGATTCGTCAAGGAGAATGAGTGGATGCAGTGTGTTCTTCCCAAGGGCACGAATTCTTACAGTCTTTCGCATCATGTTGATGTTGGTGAGGATGAGATACTCACTCTCATCAACGAAACCGAAGATGCGATTGATCCGTTTGGTGGACCGGTTTTTGCGGCCACGTATATTCATAACCAGGACAAGCAGATGCTATATCTCGTGGCGCACCAACTCATCCTCGATTCACTTTCCTGGAGGATTATTCTCAGCGATTTGGAGGAGTTACTGCAAAAGGGCACGCTTTTGTCGGAGGGCAGTGTGTCATTTGAGCGGTGGATTGAGTATCATGGCCATGAGATGGAGCAGAGGTTGTTTGAGCCGACACTTCCGTTTGATGTTTTCTCTGCGAATCTGGAGTATTGGGATGTGGATCAGGGAGCGAATACCTACGGAAACTCAGACCGGTTATCTTTTCAGCTCACGGCGGAACAAGCATATTCTCTCGAACAATCATCGGCTCAGGTCTTGAGAACAGATTCGGCAGATGTTATACTCGCTGCACTGCTCCTTTCATTCTGTCAAGTCTTTCCTGATAGAATCCTACCGACGTTATGGAAGCAGGAACATGGACGGGATGCTTCAGAAGGCGACTTTAACATCCTGGAAACGGTCGGATGGTTCGCTTCACTATGTCCCATCGGTGTGTCAGTTGATTCAGAGACAGATTTGATCGAGGTCATCGCTTTGATCAAGGATACGAGGAGAAGCATTCCAAGATCAGGCGTTCCATTCTTCAATTCTGAATTTTCAACATCTCAAGGCGCAGCGATGAACATCCCCCTCGAAATCGTCTTCAACACAATCGACACAGCGAAACAACTCCAGCGGAAGAATGGATTGTTGGAACCTATCTCCATCCCCGGCCAAACAAGCTATTTCAAATCTACCATTGGTTCCGACATTGGAAGGATCGCTCTTTTCGAAGTCTCAGCGATGATGGATAATTCTGGAGGTCAGATTGATGTGGTGTACAACAAAACTTGCAAATTCCAGGACAAGACCCAAACATGGATCCAAGTCTTTGAGTACCAACTCCTCGAAGCAATTACGAAACTCGAATCACACGAGCCGCAACTTACACTCTCCGATATTCCCTTGCTTCAATCTTCATATCAAGCTCTTGAGCGACTCACGTCAGATCGAAGGATTAACGCAAAAGACATTGAAACGATACAGCCCATCACACCAGCACAGCAAGAACTCCTCATCGCACAATCCCAAAGCAGCGAGTCTTTCCACGTTCATGTTTCTTACGAACTCACCGGCTTGAATCACATCATCGATGTTACGAGATTATGTGAAGCGTGGGAAGTCATCGTTGCAAACACACCTGCTCTGAGGAGTATTTTCATCGACGCTGTTTCAAGAGAGGGACTATTTGATCAAGTTGTGCTGAAGAAAATCTCACCGAATATTTTATTCATTGAGACGATGGACCCGAGAGAGGCGATTGGGACGTTGCCGGGGTTGAATATGGGGTTTGGTGAGCCGAGACATAGACTCTCGGTGTGTTATAATCCCGAGGGGATGATGGTTAGGCTTGATGCCAGTCAGGCACTCTGCGATGTAAGTTCCCCAGACACAGGCTACGAAGGGATTGGGGTGTTGACTGTGATAGTTGCCGAGTCTTCATCTTTTGATAGCGGAACTAAGCCGTGTCTACTCCGGTCAAGATCCTCAGGATAATTCAGCACTCCATAACACATATCTCCACCAAATAGCATCCATCGACACGGCGTATAGTCTTGAAGTTTGGAAAACAAGTCTTTCCTATGCAAGGCCATGTATCTTACCACCCCTCTCCACAACTACAAAGGATACATTTCACATTGTTCCTTTTGATCTCGACATTCCAGCGATGCAAATGCGCATGTTTTGTCAACAGAACCAAGTCCACGCCCAAGCTGTATTCCAACTTGCTTGGGCTCTCGTCCTACGTGCCTTTGTAGGCATAGACGCAGTCACTTTTGGCTATCAATTCTCCGCACGGGATGAACAACTCCTCTGTGGGATTGAGGAACTTGTGGGGAGCTTTGCGACGACTTTACCGTGCTGGATTGAACTTCCGCCTTCTGCTTCTTTGAGACAGTGTCTTGCTGTCGCGGGTGAAGGGTATTCTAATGCGAGGAAACATGATAATCTCACCATGTCTGAAGTTCAGCATGCGTTGGGGCTCAAGGATAAGAGGTTGTTCAACACTTGTCTTTACTTTCATGAGGAGAATAATCTCGTCGCTGGCGATGAGTTGATTACCACGCCTTTGACATCTGGGCGCAAGACGGATTGCGATGTGTCACTTACGCTTATGTTTATCAACGATCGATTACACGTCAACTTCACATCCCGGCACCTTTCAACTTCTCAGATCCCGAGTGTTATGAACAGTTTTCACTCAGCCTTGACGCAAATCCTTACAGCACCTGAGAGATGCGTCGCGGAAACAGACCTTCTTACAGATAGGGACTACGCCCAACTCGTCGTTCAAGACTGGACCACCCAATCTCAAAAGATCTCTTCGTGTCTCCACGACGTGATTCTTCAACAGAGTCTTCTTCGTCCAGACGCAGAAGCTATATGCTCATGGGACGGCGACATAACATACGCCCAACTGTCAACGCTCGTCTCACGCCTGAAAACATACCTAGTCAATCTCGGCGTCGGGCCAGGAACTATAGTCCCCGTCGTTCTTGAAAAGAATCACTGGGCTCCTGTTATAATCCTCGCCGTTCTCTCGACCGGTGCTTCCTTTGCAGCGTTGGATTCGCAGGATGCTAGTACGGTGAAATCGACTATTGATTACCTCAATCCTCATATCGTTCTGGCGACTGAGACGGCTTGGAAGGATTTGAGTTCGTTGGCGATCAATTTAGTCATTGTGAATGATACCTTCTTTGCGATGCTAACGCCGTATCTTTCGACGATGGGACAAGAGGCAAGTCCTGACCATGCAGCGTGTATATTCGTCACGTCCAAGAAATCGAGGAGTATTTTCTTCACGCATGCGTCGTTACTGTCTGCGTTCTTTGCACAAGGACCGGCGTTAAAGCTCGACAGTGACAGTCGTGTTCTTCAACTCTCAGCCTTCAACGTCGATATCTCCCTTGTGGAAATTCTTGGGACGTTGGTTCACGGTGGTTGTGTCTGTATTCCTTCACCGCACGAAAGAATCAACGATATCGCTGGTGCGATGGCTCGAATGGATGTTACGTGGTCGTACATGACGAGTCTTATCGCGAGGAGCATTTATCCCGATTCAGTACCGAGTTTACGAACGTTGTGTTTTCGTACGAGAAAACTCGATCCTGATACGTACATGCCGTGGCTGGAAGATCATGATATTCTTCTTGCGTACGGCGCACCGGATATTTGTCCGCTTGGTATTTCAGTCACGGAAGTTGAGAAGGATAACAGTTTGAATGTCATTCCGCCGCCGGTTACAGGTCGCTTTTGGGTTCTTAATCCTGATAATCCTAAGAAACTCATGCCTGTCGGTGCGATTGGGGAATTGGCGATTGACAGTCCTCTCGTCACGCCTCATCATTTTGCACTCGACAAACCACTCGTTGCACCAGATTTGGAGGGTGAACGACAGAGACCTCGATATCTGAAGACAGGACATCGTGTGCGCTATCTTGACGATGGAAACGTTCAGTTCATTTCTAGCGTTCGAGACGAAGTAAGAGTCGGGGGTCTAATGGTCGATGTTGCGCAAGTCGAACAACTCCTGCGTCGTTGTCTAGGTCAAGGCATCGATGTAGTCGTTGACTCTGTCACTATGCACGACTCGGGGCCTTTGCTAGCCGCTTTTCTTCAACTCGGCCACGCTATGCAACCTAACGAGAATCTTCACACTCTCACCCCTGAGACTCGAGAACGAGCGTACATCGCAAAGAAGATGTTTGAAACATCCCTCGAGAACCCAACGTCCAACACGCCCCGTCTTCCACGACACTCTATCCCTGCTGTCTTTATACCCGTTAGGGCATTTCCAATGTCAACGTCTCTAAAAGTCAACCGGCGAAAACTCCAACGCAGCGTCGCTAATCTCTCAACTCACGATGTCCTGCTTATGTCGCATGTTCCTAACCCAGGAGAAATCCAACATGTGACTCTCTCGCAAAAACCTCTTCCCCTCACAGGGCCTGAAGAAACGATGCGAGAAATGTGGGCAAATACTCTTGGGATTTCAGTATCGGCTGTGAAAGGCTCAAGTACTTTCTCGTCAGTCGGTGGGAATAAATACCTCGCCGCTCAACTTGTCATTGCATGTCGAAAAAGTGGTGTTTATATTTCACTATCTGATCTTCTGGGTCAACGCACACTCACGGAGATATGTCGCTCTTCTGAGTCTTCTACGAGAAAACTCTCAGCTAGAAAACAAGTCGCGAGGAAGATTGATACGAAATTCGTCAGGGAAGTCATCGCGCCGCAGCTGGGAGTTTCTTCGCCTGATGTTCTCGACTTCGCTGAAGCGTCCTCCCAACAAGTTCGAGCTCTTGAACTAGGAATGTTTCCAAGCCGAGCCGATATAATCTGTCTCGCTCTTCGTTTCAACGGTCCAATCGATGCATCGCGTCTCGAGACAGCGTGCAAAGGCCTGAGCGACATGCACGCTGTTCTCAACGTAGCGTTTATTTCACACTTACATACCGTGTATCAAGTCCACTACGCTTCTTTCAAACCACCATTCTCAACAATCTCTTGCAGTACAAGCTCTCTTGAGGAAGTCACGCAAAATGTCATCAAGGAACATCAATCTCTGCCTTTCGATCCAACGACACCTGTTACGAACTTTACATTCCTAAATGCAGAGCAACAGGGCTGTTTGGTTATTCAGCTAAGTACATCTCAAATCGACGATGTAGCAGCTCATTTACTCGTTCACGAACTTACATCTCTCTACGAAGGCGATGATACAACTGATGTACCGAGATCTTCGTATCTTGACTACACGCGCGCTTCACGAGTAACGCGTGCTCAAGGTTTAGAATACTGGAATGTTCAACTTGAGAATGCCAAAATGACAAAGATCATCGCTCACACACGCCCTGTTCCTCCAGCGTCTCTGTCTGAGATTCGAACGGTAAAACATACAACTTCTCTAGGCCATCTATCCTCCTACGGAATGACCCCCGAAGCAGCGCTCAAAGCATCATGGGCCATCGTCCTGTCTACACTCTCATCCTCCCACGACGTTCTCTTTGGTGAAGTAAACCACACTTCAAACCCTGATATAGTCGGCCCTATGACAAACATCCTTCCTGTACGGGTTCAATTCCCTTCCAGTCACAGTACACCTCTGGATCTCATGAACTGCATCCAACTTCAGCGCCAATCCCACTCTCGCTTCGAAACATTCGGGTTTCAAGAACTCATCAACAAATGCACCAACTGGCGCGCTTGCACACGCTTTAGCACCGTCGTTCAACATCATATCCCTGGACCGCACGATGGATCGTCGACGATGAATATCGACGGTGCGACGTTTACATATAGGATGGTAGAAGCGTGGACGAGGGACTTTCCAGATCTTTTTGTAAGATCGAGTATCGAAGCGAATGATCGTGTTGTTCTGGAAATCAAGTACTCTGAGGAACGACTTACTACGGCGTTTGTTCAGGGTTGTTTGAGTTTGCTTGTTGCGGCGTGGGAGACTATTACGCATCCTGAGACGATTCATCAGCCGATGGTTCACTCGTCAGATGAGATTTCGAGATCACAGAGGCAGATTCCTTTGCCTGCGAAACAACCTCCTCAAGGACCGCCCGTTGAATCTCTTGATGCGTCTCAACGAAAGCATCTTCAAGTCTGCATTGTAAAAGCCTGGGACAAGGTCATAAGACCTTCTTCTACGAGTATCCCAAAAGATAAAATCCCCACGACACCATTCTACGCTATCTCAGGGTGCATTCTTCCCGCATACACCCTCACGGCCGAACTCAACAACGTTCTCCCCGTCAGCATCACACTAGAAGACGTTTTAGCCCATCCAAGCATGCACTCTCAACTCGAGCTCGTAACACGTCTTCTCCCTCCCAAGTCAGACTCTACATCCTTACTACGACCAAAGTCAAAATCCGGTCCTGAACGCTCAACGACAACGGCACTTCGTAACGGGCTACGAAATCTCAAGAACAGGAATAGCATGCTGAGTCTAAAAAGCAGTTGGATCAAAAACAAGCGCCCCTCAACAGCGCACTCAGACGATGAGCCTGTCCCCGTTATCCCAGAGACAGTACCAGAAGCACCAGTTCAAGTCCTATCACCAATCCCAACGATCGTAGTTCCGGAGATTGGGTCTTCAGACACACCCGTTAGTTCAAGCGGTCCAATGTATGAACTCGACGGTGGCCCTGTTCTCGGTGATAGACGAAGTAGCGGAGGATCATCGTGGAGAACTGTTGACGAGGGAAGTTTGGTGAGTCCAGTAAGCCCAGTGAGTCCAGGACAGAGGGTGTCGACATGGGGAAGTATGTTTGAACTACCCATGAGAGGACTGTCACCGTTTGGAAACAGATCGCCGAGATGAACGCTCATTGTGATTTTTTATGTTGTGCTATGCCTGTTGAGGCTGATGGATAATGATGATGATGTCTTATTTCTTAGTTTTGATAATATGTAAATAATAATGAAGGATACCCAATCTCAAGGCAAGAAAACCTGTGACCTATATGCAAAGTGACAAAAAGACTTGGCTAAGTTTAATACAACTGAGTAGTTATTTTTGGCACCTTAGCTAATGGTCAGAAGTTTTCTTGCTCCCCAAGGCCATTGAACAACTCCAGCTCGCTTATGTGAACGCCAATACCCATGGCTCTGAGCCCAAATTGCAGACTTGAACGAACTGATTCAACACCATGCTACTCCCCGGCTTAACTATATCCAAAACTTGCAAACAAGTTGTCCTTGACTACACCCTCTTGGTTTTTATACAATATCTATCCAACAGACAATCTCTATGTCAATGCAACCGGGGTATATAAATCTTCCAGGTAATTCAAAAATGTCCCAATACAAAAAAACGCACGCTCAAATCCCATATACATTGCGCCAAATCATCTCATCATAATGCCCCAGTTGAGGCGGCTAGTGGAATTCACCCACCCTAGGACCGAAGTAATCCGTGCCCTCGAGAGGTTGAAGAGGACAGGCGTCGTCCTCGCATCCTACATAGCCAACTGTGTTGCCCCACCAGTTGAATTCGGTGCCTTCAAGCTGGAGGGAGAAGAAGATGATGATGCCTGCAATGGCGATGCCGCATGACCAAGCTGCAGAGAGCACGAAGTTGTACTGCAATTATTAGTATTGACTTTGATGAATCTATGAGGTAAACTTACTTTAGACCACAAGCCGAGGTAGCGCGACTTGAGATAAATCCAGGAAAAATACGCAATGGGTACCGAAGGCCAGACATACGACATGTTGTAAGGTGCCCAAACAATACCTCCATACATGATAGCCACAGGGTGAATCTGTCTTGTCCAGGTCCAGTTGGGGAACCTGTTATTGATAGCCCAAACAGCCAGAACAACTACAACACCCAGAGGGAAACCAATCAAGACTTCAGTGTAAAGACCATTCTTTCCAAAGATCTTGCTAGGTCCAACAGTACCCCAGAGAACGGAAGCAGTAAAGAATGTGTTGACACTAGGACAAGTCATCTTCCACCGGGCATCCTCGGTGCAGACCCCATCGATCTGGGTCATCTGGAAGTTGAGAACACCAACGCAAACAAAGGTGCTGATGAAAGTAGCGATGATCTGGGCGAAGAAAGTGTGTCGAGGAGGAATCTTGACATAGTGAGCAAGCTTAAGATCGTTGGAGAACATGACAGCGTGGGCGCAAGTGACGTAGCCGAAAGACTTAAAGTAGTTCATGGCCAGGGCATTGCCTTCAACCCAGGAACCTCCAATAAACTCGGCAAGAACTGTCAGAGTGACCTCAATACCAGTCATGGCCTTGATGATACCGACGGGAATGACAAACACAAGGCAAAGTGCAAGGCCGTAGAAGATGACACCAGGGGAAGTGTGGGTGTCCCAGCCAGCGATACCAGAAATACCAAATGCAATGGCGCAAACAAGGCAAACCATGTACCACCACTCGGGAACTTCACGGTAAGCCTTCATGAGACGGGTATGAACATCGAGATCGTGAACCTCCTCGGCGCGCTTTGACTTCCTCCTCATGCTGTTAAAAAGACCCTTGAAGCCAGTAACAATTTCGCGTCGGTGGAACAGAAGAGCATATGTAAGGGTCGAAGTGTAGATGCCAAAGAAGAAGATATAGATAACAATGTTTCCAGCGCCCAAGAAGGGGGGAGAGTAGTCGGCGTATTTCTCGGCATCGAAGAGTCCTCGGTCGTTGATAGCTCGAGTGACGTTGTACAGCTCGCCCCAGCGATCGTAGACACGGTTGGTGTTGATGGGAAGGTATCCAGTGTTGTAGATGTTGGAGTACCAGAGGCCGAGAACCACCCACATGGAGATGAAAGCGCCAACAAATCGGTTGAAAGTACTGAAGAAAGGAACCATGAGAGGGTCAGCAGAATCCCAGAGAAGAACGTTCCAATCCCATGTTGGGAATGGATTGATGCCAAGACCATTGTTGAAACCGGTGATGGTGTTGAGGTCACGGTTGTAGGGATCAATCCAGGACATCCAGCTGAAGTTGGAGAGCGAGGTCCAGATGTAGTTAGGGAACCAAAACCAGACAAACATAGCACCGAACATGACATAAAAGAACTTGATACGAGAAACGCGCCAAATCTTGGCAAAGGGGCCCTGTACCGGGGAGTTGTTGTCGGTATGGAAAGCCGAGTTGAGCGCAATAGTAACCAAAGACGCAGGCCAAACGCAGTACGAGGGATAAACGAGGAAGCGGCGGCAAACGCCAGCCATTCCATAGCCGATGAAGTTGGTGCTCAGCGCGATCAAAATCTGGTAGGCAAAGTGGGAGGCATATGGCTGGTTGAAGTACTGAGGAAGGTACTGAACCCAGATGATCAAGTTGGTGTAGGGAGTGTTGTACGCAACGTTGGCCATGATGGTGATAAACATATGCTCCTTCTTGGAAAAGGGACCTGGGTTGAGGGAATGGCGCACACCGAAGAGAGTGATGCCATAGTCAGGAAGCCACCTTTCGAAACCTTTGCCAATTGGATACGAGAGCAACTGAGCGACATTGGCCATGATGCGAATGGCAGGTTGGCGAATATCGAAAAGCTGATTGGTGAAAGCAAGTAGCATTGAAAAGACAAGACCGATTGTCCAACTTCGAATAGTTGATGAAGGGATGGAAGTATCATCCTTGTTCTCAACGACGGCACGAACTTCGGCGTAGGGGCTGTTATTTGTGATGAGAGCAGCCTCGAGTTTCATCTCCTGCACCAGACTCTCGTGCTTCTCGGGGTTCGTAAAGAGTTCATCGTTCTCGAGGAAGGCCTTGATCTTCTGGATAACCACGAGTGGAAAGTTGGGATCCTTTTCGTGGATGCGATAAACGCGAGCCATTATGTGGCGCACATCTTCGAGTGTGTACTTTGAGGCCAGTTCGCGAGCCTCGAGTAGGTCATCTTCGGTAACGTGAAGGTCCTGCTCGGTGATTTGGAAGTCGAGCATGTCATCCTGATCGTAGGAGAAAGACTGTTGAGGTCCTATGTGTCAGTCTAATCGGTCCGCAGTAGGTTTGGTCGAAATGATGCAAGTAGCGCAAAGCAACGCAATGTAACTAGACTCACCTCGTCAAACTCGGATGATGAATCGCTGGCGACATTGTGCTGAGCCGGAGGCAATGGGTCAAGAGGGATCTCTTGAGCCACACCTGTGGAAACCCTCTTTTCGTTGTCGGCCATGGCCAAAGGCCTCCTTTAGGCAATGTATCTTGAATTCCACCAATCTCAATAGCCGTACCGAAGTCCCTCGACCTGGGGTCGCTCTTTATGCGTCTTTAGTCGATTGCGCGAACGGAAGAATTGACTTAGGCGATGGTGATGGCCAAGCGACAAACGTTGATGCGGTAATTCGAATCGTGTCAAGGAACTCGAAGTGTTCGTGATGGTGCTATTGAGGCGATTGTGGTAGTTGACAAGAACGAAAGAGTGACGAGATGGGGCGACGGAATAAGGCTCGCAAATGAATGAGAACGGGGGGGAGCCGGTATTGAATACGTTTACCACGGGCGAAGTGAGTGGTAAAAGCAGGTATTCTAGCGTAGTCAAGGCAAGGCCTGTTGCGCGGGTGGTCGGATCGAGAGTCGAGTCGAGTCGAGACGAGTGGAACAAGGTACGCGTGGCGCTGCCGTCGGTAGATAACTCTCAGCTGGGGAGGGAGTTTACTGCAGGTATCGCGAATGGAAGGGGAATACCCAGCAGAGAAAAGCGAAGCGAAGCCAGAATGAGGAGAAGCCTGTGAAGGTACGAAAGAGGTGACGAAAAATAGAGGAGAAGATCGGAGTCCGGCAAAAAGCCAAGTCAAGTGTGAGGGTGGGCGAAATGGAAATGATGGGATGGACGAGATTCGCAAAGCAATTGGCCCTGAAGTGAAAGAGAGTTACAGTGAGAAGGGACGGGGAGCGTAGGGGAGTGGCGGGATCTGGACAGTCCCAAGACAGGGCAGGTCAGGATTTTCGGTGGAGAATTGGCAGACCATAAATGGAGTTTGATTGGTTTGGAGTGACACGAGCCGGGGGCTTGGGCTTGCAAAGAACCCCCAAAAAAAGGCTCGGGCTCGGAACTAGGGAGCCGTAGTCCAAAAGCAAGCAACCTAACGGCAAAGACGGCAGAAGATACTTGCCGCGGATAACACTGAGGGCCTCCATAAGAAGTATCTGTACCTGTTGAGCTGATTCATCCAGCACTTAGCACCTCAGGCAGGGCAATGTCTCTGGTTCTACCATATAGTATTGTCTTGGCCCTACTGTATCTACTGTCCACTGTGTCCATTCTATTCCTTGATCTCGAAAGACAGGACAAGGCAGACTTGGCAATGACTGCGAATGAGGCGGGAGGAATCAGTCACTACCCCTTGGCTCCTAGTTGGTCCCCCTTCTCCATGTCTTGGCGCTATCGTCAAAGTGGAACAGCCACCACCACCACAACCTGCAAACTACACGGCCACTCCGTTGATGATGACTGAATAGGAACAATCTCAGGTAATCAATTATCTCAGATATTCATATATTCAGTTGATGGTATCCCATCTTTATCATTATATATCTGGACATGTCTGTTGTTGTGTCGTGGTTGAAGACATCTCCAGGTGCGTACCTCCTCGGAACTGACGGCACGGCTACCGGCCTGTTTCGTCTCGGCGCTGTCCTCTCACTTCCGCTGCTCTCAGAGTGATTGTCGCTCTCTAGGTACTCTCTCACGCCGATTACCCGACCTCAAGCCACCCAAGGAAATCTACAGTTTCCTTTCCACTTGTAACATTAACGAAACATGCCCCTTGATCCTCATTGGTCTCTTCGCATTGATCATCAACAACTTCAAAAGAACACGGTTCTCGGCACGACCTCAATTGTTTGTTCACAACTATCGTGATTGTGTGGGGTAGGATTCAATGTGAGGTACGAGCTGAGCTGCATTGTACGCCCATGGATGATACTGTACTGCAACGGCACACCAAGGCCATGCCGACTGACATGACAGTATTCTTGGCGATAGTCATCCAAGACCTGGTTGTAGATCTTTAAGTGTGTTGACAGATCAACATTGGATCCAAGTGCCAATTGAGCTGACTCATGTGGTATAGGGTGGGTAGGTTTGTCCAACTTCACATCACACAACCACTCGTGCATTGAACACCATCAATTACACAAGGAGTCATAAGACTAATATTAAGCTTGTGTCGAAGATATTGTTATTTGCTGTCGGAGGAATTCTTATTTTGATAGGGCATTCTGTACAGTGTTGTAGGCACTGAGATCAACACTCTTCGACGCTATTGCACTGTATGAGTACGAGATGATATTAGGGATCATGGCATTAAGACACTTCCACATATCCTAAAAAAACAGAACTCTTCTCAAGAATGATACTACATGTGTTTCTAATTGTCGCTTGCGTAAGCCGAGTCGCAATCAGCCATAGGCCCTTGAATAGTTCTCAAGTCAACGTGATGTATGGGTAAAGTACCATAAATACCCAGTGTATGGCATCAGAAGAAAGATCAAATGCCGCAAGAAATGACTATAATATGTCCCAGAAAGAACATCGAAAACAAAAGACCTCGGTATTGAACCAGAAGCAACACTTAGGCAAATTCAGGATAACTTGTGCAAGTTTAGGACATCTATTCCATAATAGCGCATGCGCATGTTCTTTGACTCTCGTCTTTCGCCTATGATCAAAGATCAAGTTAAACAAATACAAAGAGATTAATTATTAGTCTATCAGTCTATGTTCCCATATGTCTAGTCCCGCTTATACCTAACAAGATGATCAAAACCCTTGAAACTCCTTCAAAAGACACATCGCTTCGTCCCTCAAAGCGAGTTCAAGATACCGTCAATGTTGGCAAAGGACAGTAGCTTATTCGTCTCATACCATACCTTATCCGTGAAGGCCTTGCCCTCCTGGGTATACAAGAATTTGGTATAACTAAGAAAACTGGTTAGTCATCGGTTATACCGAAAACTTATGGGCTTGAACTTACTGGTGAATTCTCCAATCCATGATATAAGACCCATGGCTCTCCTTTCCCATAACAACGCCAGCTTGTACAAATGTACTGGCTCCATTCTTGATGCTTCGAGCAGTAAGCCAGTTGACAAATGCGAGGATATATCTAACCACGATATTGCCCTGATCTCGCGTCAAGCTGGTTCCACCGACCAGACCAGGATCAACGAGATTGACGATCACATCCTCCGCTTTGACGCGCTCAGCTAACTTGACGATCCAGAAGTGTGCGAGGGCTTTGGTTCTGGAGTATGAAGGAAGGGGGTTTGCGCCGGAAGAGAAAAAGGCTCCTTTGTCGTAAAAGTCCAGAACATTCTCGTCTTTGGAGTTGGGGAAATCGGCCATTAGAGCTGTGCCTGAGTTGACGATTGTGAGATGTCCTGGTTGACCAGCCGGAGCTTTCTGCTTGAGTGTGGGAAGAAGTAAAGTCGCGAGAAGAACGGTAGAGAGGTAGTTGACCTGGAACGAAGTCTCATGGCCCTCAGGACTAAGTTCAAACTTCGTCATTTGTATACCAGCGTTGAGAATGACAAGATCAATACGATCAAGAGTCTCGCACTTTTTCGCAAAGTCTTGAACGCTCTTGTATGAGGTCATGTCGACCTGCCAGACGAGGATCTCGGCACTGGGATACTTGGCGCGGAGGGTAGCTGCGGCAGCTTCACCCTTGGAGACACTTCGGACAGCGACGATGAGACGCTTGAGGTTCATAGAGAGAAACTGCTCTGCGGCGCCATAGCCGATGCCGGTGTTTGCGCCAGTGATGATGATGGTTCTGTCTGAGAGGGATATGTCCTTAGGGATGGGGACGGGCTTGGTGATTTGGGAGCGGAAGAAGCGGTAGTCATCTGGGGTGAGTTCAAGAGACTTGGGAGCCATTGTGTAGATATTGAATGTGGACTATGGGGAAAGCTTGAATAAAAGTGATGATAGTTGGTTGGTATTGTTGTCTTATTATTGTAAGAGCTGATGATTGTGTTGATTGTGATGTTCTGAACATGATCCAAAGACGTGGGCATTCATCTCTTTTATGTCTTTTACAACTACACTAAGCATCATCGCGATATCAAAACGCATATTCGCGAATGAGCCGAAAAAGGGAAACAGTTCTCAATTCTATGATGTCTTGAGTGGCATTGTACGGCACCGTTGACGACAACATCTCTGCGACAGAGTCTGATTGGGAACCGCTTTAGGAAAGCAATAGATTGCACGCCAAGAGTTTATCTCTGGAAGGATCGAAGGAAGCATGCATTTGCGGGCCTCCTTGGACTTCTCTGCGTCTTATTCGACGTTCGGACAGGCTCTCAATGCCCAAGACCGTTGGCTTCGGTACGATGAAGGAAGTGGGGCAGATGCATCTCAGACGAACATTAGGGCGAGAGGTAGGCCAAATATAGGCGTCAGTGGGCGAGAGACATCTGCTGCGGAAGTGACTCCGTTATTCTGTCATAATTCTTCGCCAAGCGATCGGCCTTAAGCTCAATCGCCAACCCCACACTAAGCCCTGCGCTCTAACCAAAATAGGAAAACAATCGTGTCTTGGCAAGACGATGCTGACAGCTCCTCTCCCAAGCTCGATTGCTTTCCGTAAAGAGTTAACAATCTCATCTCGTCTCAACCCAACTCAACTCTCTACTCATCACTCTAAGCTTCATTCAGCGTTTTGTGAAGCCATCGAAGTAATCGGCCTGAAAGAGGGCACCCTTGCATTATCTCCGAGTCATCATGCTAGAGCCCTTCTTACAACCAGTCCCCGTTCCGGAATCACTTCCAGTGCGGGCTAAGCCACGAGCTCGAAAGCCTCGTCAACAGGGTCGTGAGTTATCCCTTGGATTACAAATAACGAACTTCATTTCAGCAATTACTGACTAAATACAGCTAAAAAGTTCGAGTTCGTCTCTTCAGACCCAGTGGGCAAACCAGCACCTGAATCTCGCAAGTTCATCCGCAGCCATGTAATGCGCGGCAAGAATACAAAAAAGTCACCTCCAAAATATCCAACACTCGACGTTAGAGTCGATGCTCTCCCCGGAGCTAATGACGATGTGGAGGAGCTAGATCGCCCTGCACCCCTGGCGATCACTCGCTGCACAGATGCCATGTGGACTGTTGGCCATACGCATGCTCGCCAAGACAGAGCTTGGGTTGAGTCGCCTTCTCTTATGGTGCAACTAGTCAAGCCTCCGCCTGATTTGGATCTTTTTACTTTTGCTACGCCCCTTGATAAAGACTCCAGGTATTATATTTATAGATGTACGGTTTTCACTCTGTTATACGTGATGCAGCTAATGTTGTAGTCCTTACTACCATCAAGGAGACACTGTACCCTGCAGAATGGTGTTTCGATGCCGATACCGAGAAGGTATGCTGGTTCCGTTGGCTGCTAGAAGACCCAGCCTACCTTCACTGCATCTGCTTCATGGTCAGCGCCTTTCAAGACCTTATCAATATGCAGTCATTACTTGGACGTGGGAAATACGAGAGTGGATGGGGCAGAGAGTTCTCAGCGTCAACACGGAATCGTCTTCGACATACCATCAAGCTCCTACAAGAAAGGCTGCAAGACCCAGCCAAACAACTCGAGGATGCAACAACAGCGACCATCATATCGCTGGCTATGATGGCTGATGCGATGGAGGATGCTCAGGCTTTTGAGGCTCACTCTAATGGTCTGCGGCGGATTGTCAAGATGAGAGGTGGCCTGCAAGGATATACACATAATCGACAATTGCAGATCAAGCTCTGTCGGTGAGTTCTGCCCCCCAGTCCAGTATTGACTACACTAATACTACGGCAGCGTCGACCTCGGATGGTCCATAAGAAACGGATGCAAACCCGAAATCTACAGTGGCAAACCAGCATGGGGACCTCTCTTAGAAGCCTTCGGAACCGTAGCCTGCTCCTTCGAGATCCAAGAACCATCCGTGAACTTCATGAACGTCTACTACACATGGGACTGGAGATTACAAAATACTTTTAAAGATCTTCGCGACTTTTCCGCGCTGGCTAATAAACTCTCGCCTCAAGCGCGGAAGCTCAAACCTGAAGCATTCCAGGAGATTATGTTGTCAATACAGTATCGACTTTTACAACTTGACTTTTCGCAAGATCCAGCGCCGATTCAAGAGGCCTTGCGGATTGGTCTTCTTGCTTACGAGTCAACCATTTTCTTGCAGATTCAGGGCACGAAACTAAAGTCCGACTCGTTCAGTCGACAGTTTCGCGATGCCATCCAGGCAACGCCGGTGCAAGGAGAGGCGACGGCCAACATCAAGCTTTGGCTTCTTCTGGTTGGGTCTATCATGGTCTATGATAGTAGTGAAGATTGGCTTGTGCAATCGATAAACAGTTTGGCTGGCCGACAGAGCTGGGAGGAGGTGCGGGAGCGTGTGAGAGAGGTTATGTGGATTGATGTCATTCATGATGTCCCTGGTCGGAAGGCTTTTGAAGCGACGCAAACATATAGATGAAGTGTCAGCGCAGCTAGACAAAGGTTGCCTATGCAAGCCTCCGTCTCTCGGTCAGCCTCAAAGAGACTATGAAGAACAGAAGCTATGGTTAACTCTATGCTGTAACACGAATTTGACGGCATGCTGTCCGTGAAGCAAACGAAGGGCTATGCCCCAGGTCGGGCTGGGCTGTCACTTCAAAGACTCAGGTAATCGCTCAGCCCGGAGTTGCATCAAGACAAATACGATGAAATAATAGTTTCCCTCTCATGTCAAGGAAATGATGGAATGATAAGTTCGTCAAACAGCCTGCCTCAAAATAGGTGAAGGTTGATGGGAACATGCACTTCAACAAACCAGATGCACGCAAAAGCCATGCCCAACAACCTCAGCCTACTTGAGATCGTTCGCAAGAGTCATTTCACTGATGAATGCTGAAATACTGTTAGTTGCTGTGTGCTAGAATCTTCAGTACATTTGCGCCACTGTTCTTTGTTCTCTGGATAGAAGCATGGAGCTATGGGCAATTGTCACCTTTAATGTCGCAGCTTGCTACATTTACGCAGCTGCCCGCGACGACATATCACAATCTTGCTGCCTCATGCTTCACTTAAGTGTCTAATTCTTTATTTCTTGCTGTTGAGCCCAGCTGGACCTTCAAAGCCAGGCCTTCATCTGGCGGTGAATGTCTACAAACAAAGAAACGGCGGGATTCCTTCCAGTAGTTTGGATATGTGTAGTTAGTATGAGATATATCATTCACTTGATATCTAAGGAAAGCAATTCTGAGAAGTATAAATACCCAGTCTACGATCCTCAACTCACCTTCTTCAACACAACTTCCTCCCTTCAACACACAGTCAAGAACAAACCAACTCAACTTTTCGTACCACGAACTCACACAAGTCACTACATCGCCATCACCATCATGTCTGACTACTCCTCCTCCGATAAGACTCCGGCCAACAATGCCGCCTCCCCTTCAGAGACCCTCTACAACAACAAAAACCCCATTCGCTTCGCCCCCCGCGGCACTCAAAACTCCATCAACGACGATATCGTCGTTCTTGATCCGCGCCCCGTCCAGCAGTGGCAGCTGGACGCGGCCTCAGCCCGGGCAGAGGGCACCGCCAACAACCTAGAGACTCGCCTCGACAGCACGACTGCTGCTCAGTTTGAACTCAACAGCGAGATCGCGCTCCTCCGTTACGAGGTAGACGGTATGTTTGACTTGCGGAAGAAGGACTTGGAGAAGGCACGACGGTTTCGTAATCGTGCCTTGTTCTTCTGTGTTTTGTCCGGGTGTCTCTGGTTTTTGGTCTGTCAGCGTGGTGTCAAGGAGTGTTTTGAGCTTTTCGACTTGGATTACAACGACGTTTTCTAAGGTTTCGTGGCAGTTAAAGGGGGAAGGGCTGGAGAGGACAATGCGATGAAGGGATTGGAAGAAGTGGTAGATCTAGATGGGCATGAATGGATGGGACTGGATATTGCTTGAGCCGCTGCATTTGAGTCTTTCATTTTGTTAGGGATTGGGAATCACAGACGGTTGGGTATTCAGATTGCATAAATATATCCTGGGTTGGATAATCTTTACAGTTCATCTTGCCCTAATCGCCTCCAATTTGCCTCGGGAGTGAGCAGCTGCCTATCTCTCGTCCTGACAAGACAGGCTCAAGAGGTCCTGTTAGCATATGAGGTGCTCATATATCCGCCCAGAGCTCGCCTCTAGCACCCAAGTCATAAATTACAAGTTTACGAGAGAGATGGAGATGTTTATGCGACCGAGTTTACTGGTCGAACATAACCAGCTTGGATCTTACCGGCATCATAGTTGGAGCAATGCGACGCTTCTTTAGTATCGCTACCCAGCCAGAGAGCACCAATTCGATAAAAAAAAGTCTCAGTTTTCGGATCGTTCTGCCATACTAGAACCCTTGACACTTAGATCTCATCGAGATGTGGCTGAGTTCCCTCTGTAGGTTCTGGCATTGGACCTGTGACTCTACATAAATGCCTGAACTGACTGTTATGCTTGGTGAGATGCCAGAACTATCTACTCGTGCTTAAATGATCACATACCAGGACGATCCACGAAGCAGCAGTGACGACTTCAAGACGGTGTATTCTCTCATTGTCTTCGGATTCTTGATGGACCACGACCTTGTCGTCAGGAGACCACTAGGCTGCCTCTATTGAAGCTCAATGAGAGCCTCATCTCACTCAAGACATAGGCCATCTCGTGCCATAAGGATTAACCATCTTGGGGGGTTTCTGGGGGAGCCGGTGCTTAGATACGTAGTGTTACTCATGCTTTTCCATGTCGAGGCTATGAGACCCCCCATTCACAGCAATGCCCAGTGGGCTATGTACTAACCATCAAGGCTGCAGTCGAAGAAACAGCTCACGAGAAGCACAGCCTCCATAACCATAAGCTATGATGTTGGTTGTCGTTTGCATGTGAAGACGATCAGATTGTCAACGTCAAAGAAGATTGATCAGTCTAGGGACTTGAGCGTTAACCAAGCCGCTTTCTATCAATAGTTAAGCTTCCAAGTCGAAGGGTGATGCCATCTATCTTAAGACCCAATTCCATACGCACGCTATTGATGGGGCAGTGATGGGAGAGACCGGTTGTGAGTCCATGCAGAGTAGAGCACCCTAATTAGAAGTCTCAGTACCTAAGGATCAATTGTTATCTTAATACTTCCGCTTTCTTATGAGCTACTGAAGGACTTGAGTTGCTCAACATCACATTCAGTCTGAATGTCAGAGACAGACTCTTAACGTAACGCCGTTTTACTTCCTTCAGAGTATCGTTCGCTGATTAGATAAAGTTAGAAGTTAAAGTTGTTCATTCGTATGTCTTTATTATGGCTAGAAAAGGCTACATAGTGCTCCGTAGCATCCGGACAACATCTCAAGGGCTGGAAGGGAGTGGTCTTATTGTGCAGCGAAGCATAACACATGGGAGGACGATCTCAATAAGAACAGTGCAAGCATGCGCTGGCGATGAGCAATGAGTCAAGGAAATGGGAGGGGACAGCCACCTTTGCCATCGCCGTTAGATACCATCATCGTGACTTACATGGCCATTACCCGGGACCACAACACTCAAGAAATCCAATATCAACACTACTTCCTACAAGTTCTATCTCTCACTCATTACCTCAACTACCCTATTTAGTCATAACTTGAACCTCAAACACCTCGCGTAGTAAGTCCTTCCAGAACCAGCATCATCATTACTTATCCCTCAATCCTCCGAACCATGCATATCAGCGCGACCCGACAGTTTGGTAATAAACGGCCCGTTTACAAGGCAAATTTCCCCCCTTCTGCAACCACATTGGAAAAGAATACCCGTCCTTTCCGTGCCCTATTCTGCCTAAACCTCCGAAATACAGGTGAAACAAGGACAATGACACTCTTGTGATTGCCATTGGTAGGGTCCTTGTTGACCAATATCCATTCACGTACGTAAGTTATCTCTTCAACGGCGGTCATTCCTGTTTGTGATAGAGCCCTTCAAGGCTAGCCCTACCGAGCTGCATCATGTCATTTTAAAATGCTCCGGAGCTATATAGCTGCTGTCTA
This sequence comes from Fusarium hostae, assembly GCA_002234235.1. Classification (NCBI taxonomy): domain Eukaryota; kingdom Fungi; phylum Ascomycota; class Sordariomycetes; order Hypocreales; family Nectriaceae; genus Fusarium; species Fusarium hostae. Next base: position 93,770 of record NJCR01001131.1, read on the forward strand.
TAATTCGGAGATGATCTACCTGTGGGTTGTAATGCCTCGGTGGATTCATGACGTTCTCCCATGCTTGGCCTTGCTTGTAAGGGTGATTATGTCAAAAGTCCGTCCCTTGTCCTGCCTTACCGCCTGGCCCGAAACCTGAAGTTCGATCGCAAGAACACCCCCACAAGCTAAAAAGTTCAGGCATGTCAAGGGGGAGAGGAGCTATACCACGATCCCCTCACGAGGCGCGGCACGGCCTCGGTTTCCGGAACCAGCAGTGGGGTGCGTTTGTGGTCCCAAGGTTACATCCGTCCGTGAGAAGGAGAAGGGGCAAGGGAAACACTGCCGGAGATTATTTAGGTAGAGACGGCACTGGTGCTGTGATATGGAGGAGGAGAGAGAGAGAGAGAGAGAGAGAGAGAGTTTCAAGTGAGAGGCAAAGCAGAGACACAAGTAAAATTAAGAGGCGACGGCGTAGCAGAATTGATAAGGAATGACAAAGCAACAAACTTTTAAAATGTACTGCCGTTCCGCTAACGGAATGTCAAGACGAGACGGCACTTTTAGACCAGGAACCATTGACTAGCATCGCGAACTAAGCTAGAGTGAAACTAATGACATGGAGAAACTATCGACGTCAGAAAGGAACTGACTGGAGTGGTCGGAAAACACACATAATACCCTCCGACCTAATTCGGCCCTCGGATGGAGGTCCTGGGAAAGGTAGCCACCTCCGTTCGAGAAGGATTCTCGGCCGTGGGCACCAATTTTGATACTGACGACGCGAAAGCATGATCTGATCTTGATTGCATTGACACTTTGAGAGTTTCTGTTTGTACTTTGTAGGAATTGCTTGTGAAAACATCCTACTACCGTTGACAGGTAGGGATCATGATCCGTCAGGCCGATAATCTCATTTACATGTGTTTGTACGCCATAGCCAACAATTATACCTCATTCTTTTTACTTGGCAGGTCTTATGAGGTATTGCTGATTTGTGAAAAGTACCTAGTTTCACCTCAAACTTGCAGAATCAGATAGATCAAGGTCCAGACTCTTTTTGATGCATTCATGGTTCACAGAACATGCCTTTCAGGTTAACGCAATAGAGTGGATCAAATATTGAATGAATGAACCATCACTAGTCTCTCCATTTTCCGCGACCAACACTTGACAAGCGCGGAATTGTACCGAATAGTGCGGTGCTCGAGCCTTGCACCAAAAAGCATAAACTGGAGCCTTTTGAGAACGGACGACTCCTCTGTACTCCGTACAGCCCCAGCTTTTCAACTCCATCGCATGTGATTGTCTCGAGTTAATTACCACTACGCTATCTCCAGGTTTACCAATATGTGCTCGTTGTTATGTTATAAAAGCAAGGATATAGCGTTTACGTGCCAAAACAAGCCTGGCCCGCATAAGCACCGAGGTGTCGCCCTGCAGAAAGAATTGTACCAAGGACGGAAAAAGCGCGTTTAATCCAATCTGGAGAACGAGCAAGGCCAATGAATCTTAAATCCCAAGACAGGAATAAGAAGCGGGAACCTTGACCTCTCCCCTGCAGGGATTGCGTGGCCCAGCTGGGGACAGGGTCAAGAACAAAAACCCTGATATTCGGAGCACAAAAGAGGAATCATTCGAGAATATTTCTGGAAGCATTCCACTTTTGGTAGACGCTACGAAGGTGGGTGTGAGCTGTTTAATTCGTCGGTCTCTTTTTTCACCCCCTCGTAATGTCGATCGTCAGGATCTTATCACCCGTTATTATAGCTTGATCCTTTTGAAAGAGCAAGGTAATATAGCCTCCACAGGTAGGTCAACCGCATGTAAGTCACCGCTTACAGCTATCGAAATTAAACGCCGTAGGCCCGAAGAAGCCGAAGTATCATTCATGTCATGTCTGTCACTGTGTCATCGCAACATCGAGGCCATATTCCCAGTTGAGGGCACATCGCCCGACGTAACCTTAATTAATGTGGTTTCAGATAGAGGATCGCCCTCGCTAAAACTCGTCGGTTAGCAGCTTCATTCAGTGTCAAAATGCCCTCCCCCCCCCCCCCCCCCCTCGGCACTTAACAAAGATAAGAAACGGTTCGAATAAATTAGAATTGGCAAAGAAAAGGCCAGCCCTACGGATAACGTTTAGCGAAGAGACGACAAAGCATTTGACTCCTTCAGCATTGGCGCCGAGGATTGAATCCTCAACGCGACAATGGGGCACAGTGAGTTTTTTATTTATTTTTTATACATCAATTGTGAGGTGAATGCTGGCAGGGCTATGAGTCAAGATTAGCGGCGTAGCATTGAAGTCTTGACGCTTGAATCCTGCAGGACTCAGGATTCTGAGGGCGAACCGAGCATTTTTGGTCGATGCAAAAATAGCCACAGCAAATATCCTCAATCTGATACAAGACATCAAGTTCAGGTATCGCAAACCGCCAAGAGAACTTTATGTGCAATAACAAGACTTGGAAAATCGATAAATGGAAAGAACTTTTGAGGCTCACAGATTGACGGATGAGCTGTGCAATGAATGGTAAGCGTCGTACAACATCATCTCTGTGAGACATGTTGTGTTCAATAAATAGTTGACTTGCTTAACAAGCAACATCCCAGCTTAACCTCGGGCTCTCGTTGAGATTGACCACATTCTCAGGCCACTTGGCGTTTATTTCCGTGGAAATTCTCATGCGAAAGCGCCTGTACCCTGTCGATTGTTGCAATGGCTCGTGGGAGTATTGCTTTTTTTTTTTTCTTTTTTTTTTCAATGGCCTCAAACCCCACAGATCTTCCCGGCCCGCTGCAGCCCGTTAGCTTTCACATCTCAGCTACCGACATGTCGCCTGCTGCACCTCAGACACAGAAAAACAATAGGTAGAGAAGTTGTGATATATTCGGCACAAGACAACGCTCGTACAACATCCTCTCAGATGAGCGGGTACATGTGGACCTGTTGCAAGTTTCAGGCTTTCGTGCACTTGCACTTGCATCGCACACTTTCCAGTTGGAGGCCTTACGGACATAGACCAGACCACCTCGGAATTCCGTCATCCGCGGAGCAGTTGGTGATCCGTTCTGCGGCGGTCGATCCCTAGGGTAAAGAAGCCGAGGAGGCTGTGGAGTGATATCAACTTGGATAGGGCTGTGGAATCGAATCCCCCCCAGTGTGTTGACGATTTGGTTATTTCCCCGATGCCTTTGGGCCGAGATGTTCAATGAGAAAAAGGTCCGCTTCTCCATGCCAAGAGAGCATCGAGCTTTGTATTGGAGGTTTCGGATGAGGAGGCTAAAGCGGGAGCTTGGCTGATCCGCTTTCACGATGAATTGGGGGCGCCTGAAAAATGGATCGATGGGGAGTGAATCTCGTTCTTTTCTTTGTGTCTGATGATGCCTGTCAATAAGACTCTTCACCCTCCTGAGTGAGGCGATACTTCCCTTTCTGGATAATCATGTAAGAGTCATGAATGAGGTCTCAAACTTGTTCGTACAAGTCAGCTGCCCGCCAATGAAGAACGGATCGTAAAACACTAATCCCAAGATGGTGAAGATGGAGAGAAATGTAATCAGAGACAAGACCACAGCAGATCTATCATAATAAGGCACCCCTTTCCTTATTCCTCAGCCACATATGATTATTAGTCCTCAGGGAGCAAGAAAACTTCAGACCTTAACAAAGGATGCCAAAATAAACTCATCAAAGAGCCCCCTAAGTTTATAATAATTTACCTAAGCTTTTTTATCACTTATGATCGAAGTCTTAAGTGTTCTTGCCTCCCCTAGCTAGTTCTCTAGGAATAGTTACGTGTCGCATGACCAAAACGACTACAATAGTCCAGCCCTAGACCAGACTCCTCAAGGCGTCCAGTCGCAACACGAGAATCCAAGGCGCCAAGATGACAAGACAAAAGTGCATCTCACTATTTCCTCCTGATAGACGCGCGGCTCAATTGTTTCATAGACTACTGATCAGCCACATGCCGTTCTGAGACTCAGATTGGATATCGTGGTAATTGATAGCCCACTTTTTTAATTGACGATGATGTTTTGATCATGCCTCGTTGAGCATGATTGTATTGGGCGAGATGCGATGCTGATCATGACACTAGAGACACTATCCCCCTGAGATTCTGATGCAAAACTGCATATGTGATGATGCTCCGTGCCGGAGGTTACGGACCGGAGGCTACGGACCAGAAACTGCCAAAATAGAAACAGTTTATCGACTCCTTGTATCAAACACGAAGTCGAGCCTGCTGTTGCTATTCAGGGTCTTGAGATATTGGTTCTCAACTCGAGCTTGTAATCCGTTCAACGTTGTATTGCCACAGAGAAAACCAGGATATCAGCGGCGTCTTTAGCTCTAGAGTTTTCGAGCCGCATTTGCCAAGAGTGCGTTCGTAGCCAATCCCGCCATAATGGGCTAAAAGCCTCTACCTTAGAAATTCTAAAATGCCCTTTAGACAAAGGGGCCTGTAGCGCGCCTCTCCTGCACCCACAGGGCTGTGCTGCTACAGTTACGAGCTTGTTGAAGTCTCTAGGTTTAAAACTCGTTCAGCTCGGTTTACCAACGCGAAGCCGAAGAGTTTCGGTAGACACCCCGTAAGTGGGAAAAAAAAGAGTTACGTGGACCATTGCTGGTAGTACCATATCTTTGAACCTCTAAGACCAAGGGAATGACAGGGCCCTTTTGTTTTGCAAGAGATGAACCTCGGCAACCCCACTGTTCAGACTTTCATACTTACTCGACTCCGTGATTGCCACTGGACTTGACTCAAAGGAGGTAATATCCCAGGCGCTATTGGTCAGGACGGATGTACGGATTTAGACAGGGCTTGAGACTTGTGAATTTCAGGAGTAAGACGACTGAATTGCATGGCGTTTTGTGGTGTTGAGAATTGTAAATTATGCCCAGAGTTGAGAAACTTCGTTCGGATAACTTTTCCCGCGTACTTGACTGACCGTACAATACCTCATGTGGGGCGTCAAAGGGCAGGCAGGGCAATGTGGAACACGATACCAAGAGAAATACTACAGTGTCAAACTCTCATCGTGGGTAACAACAATAGTAGATCTGGAATATCGACAAAAGCAACAATCATCACCGATTAATTAAGTCAATGCAAGAAGGGTCTTGTGATGCCATGGACTTGCTGGTCGAGCTTGGATCTCGCATCTGTCAAACCCCTCGGAATATCGCCCAAATATCGCCCAGATACCTTGCAAAGGGTGCTAAAAGCCACACTAACGTAGTGTTATCGAGATCGACAGTGGACATTTCGCGGGTGTGAAACAAGGTGTTGCTGCGCCTCGTTGAGTCGTCATCAGATTTCTCAGTATCAATTCTCTACCAATTGTCCGTAAAAAGACAAGACAAGACCAGTCCTCACCCACCGGCAGTAGCTCAGGATCCATCCATTCCTGAAACCCCAACGTCGGTGCAACATCAACAGGGCCCCTCGTGCCCGCTTTCTGAAATCAAGGTGCTGACACCTCGCAGGGACTTACCGCTCGGCAGTTGGGGGGTTGTCCAGATTTGCTTGGCTTAGGCCTTCGGTGTTGTTCGATAGGGCGATCGCAAACGGCACCAGAGCGTCAAAACGGCAGTGCGTGACTGCAACGTCGTCCCAGGGTTAGATGTGTTATTTGCAGTTGAGACCTGTGGCTGAGAGCTTATAATCACCACACAGAACTTAGTTAGTCGTCCCAGGGCCAGCTCGTGACCTAAGCCCGGGCGGCACAGGGCTGAACGAGGTCGTCATTGGCGCTTCAGGGTCTCAACATCATGCTAAGGGTCAATGGTGCAGTGCTAGTCTGAGATTCGGGTGGCCTGTCTATTGGTGATTTCGATTCACGAGACGATGGCGGGCCCTCGAGAGCGAAAAACCCTCCATTCATGGTAATGTGCGAAAACAACTGGCATGGTTGTAAGCCTTGTAAAGTTTAAAACAAAAATGAATGAAACGATTACAGTAGAGAATCTCCACCATTAATAATCGCGTAATCGGTGCAACCGACAACTCTACTGTACTCTTATGCTATAGAAACCCAGGGGATAAGGTATTATCCATGCGAAATGCAAGCCTGGCAAGGCACTTAGGTTTCGCCTGGCGCCCGCGCGTCAGTGTTTAATCTACCGAAGATTGACGGCCCACCGAGTGAGCCTGTGAGGCGTGTGAGTCCGGCGAATTGACTACCCTATTCGTAATAGCCTAGAGGGTCCGAGGAAATGGAGAGCTAAACGTTAGCAGAGAACGTCCCGCGTCCAAAAAGTCAATGGTCTCTGAACGTGTGCCGGATAGTGGGAGACTTGCCGCTGCCGGGAGACGAAAAGAGCGTGTACGTGATACACGTACTCTCTCCAAGAATGGCTGAGTATGATGACGAAAGGTGATGACGCTGAGGCTCAGATGAAGGTTTGGGGCGAAACGGAGATGAGTGGTAAGCTGTAGAAGCATGGAAGCACGAAAGAAGCAGGTACAGAACTGCCGAATGCCTGTCCCGGGCATCAGACCTTCTGAAGAGAGAGAAAGAGAGAGCTAGAGTAAAGTGTGAGGTGTGGCACAAGCCGGTAAGTTCGGTAGCTTTGCAGCCAAGGCGTTGGTTGTCTTTGTCTTTCACACCCTCCATCGGGGCCTTCAAGTTTACCGAGAGCCCAATGACTATTATGACTATGGCTTGACCTTGATTCCGCACTGCATGAGCAAATCCAGTTTTATAATTCCGCCGCGGGTCAATTTCTCATTTCCTTTACTTTGAATGTGGCTTTGGCGGTCTTTGAATTGCCACTGTCTTCTTGGCTTTGAAGTAGATCACAGCCTGATTCGGATTGAGATTGACCGAGCTTTTCTCCACGTTCAGCATATGCTTGTAAGTATTTGCTATTTTATTATCCGTCGCTAACAATAGATTGTAACGTTGCTTTATTCTCGACGGTAATGACAGAGAGAGAATACAGCCGAATATCATTTTTGCCTCCTGTTGTTGTGACGTGTTAACTGTACAGTATATATCTTGGCAGTACAAATCTCATCACACCACCAAGACAGCCCTAACACTGGAGAGGCAATTCAACAGATGCCAAGACTGCAATCCCATGGTAGGGCTGAGAGCCAAAAAATCCGCTAACCTGCCCTGCTATAGGCGCCGCCATTCAAGTCACCCCCGGCCGAGGTCCGAAAAAGTGTGGCGTGTGTGCGAACAAGCCACGAGGGTACTCTCCCTTCCCCACTTGGTCAAAACTTAATTCTCCCATGCCATGCTCTCTGATGGAGACCAAGAGACCTGGACCTGGAAGTCCACGACTCAGTGCTACACGACATACACAGGTTGCGTTGCAATGGAAGTTAGCGATACTGTAGGGCTTAGTACAATAGTACAATACCGGTAGGTGAGGTGCAGAGCGGAGTTAGGGACTTTTACCACCAATTTCCAGTCATCCATCCATCCCTTGCAGGCTTGAACTCTCAACAGGGACGATCTTTATGTGCCGGGTTGGTAATCATCTTGTAATCCTCATAAACTTGGTGTAGCTGAGGTTGCGAAACTTGTTGTATTCCAAATGAGGTAACCCAGGTACCACCACCAGATTAAACCTGCAGCTTTCATAACACGTTGATCGTAAAGAAGAATCGGTCCTGCTCCGAGGACCACCACTCCATCCTCAACACCACGTACATGCAGACCCTTACCTTGGACAATGCCTTGGACAGAGCAGCAGCAGTTGGTTGATGCCTTGAGAGGGTCACAGTCAACTGCCTGCCTCTTCTGGAATGTCGTGCACCCGACGGATTGGATTCGCTCCTCACGGTGAAGGAGGATGATTATCAGGAGGAACCAAGCCAGAATGGGTTCATCAGAAGGTCGTATCGAACCGTCGATGCGCTATGCTTTCGCTATCCGCTCCCTTGGCCGGGTGCAGGGACCAGGCCACGACGACTAACACGGACGTCTAAGTGGGGGGGACACGACCACCAAGGAATTCCCACCACGTCCGTTCGTGTTGGCTCAGCTTTTTTCTCTGGTAGTGGGCAAGTCTAAGTGCAAGATGCTGAAACTAGCTGTTTGGGTTGATGGATACTGTACTAGAAACTATAGTCTAGGCAGCCGAATTGCTTGTTCGTGCTAGTGTGCGGAGGCCGCCGTTCTCAGATTCTTAGTATCTGGCATTTGATGGGTCTCATTTTTAGACGGAGTAAAGAATTCATGAGGGAAGCTAATGAGCCAAGCATCATGAAGGAAGTGACTCGCTAAAAAAAAATGATGAGATGTCATCGAGGATTGAAGGATGAGACTAGACTCTACTAGCTAGGGCTGGAAGCATCTTGACAGCAGCCACAAACTTGAATTGCGTAAACGTACCAAACAGAGGAGTAGAATCAATGACGGCGCAGCTCGACACACACGCGCACGCATGCTGCAAGAACCTGTTGTCTATCTAACCGCTTTCTTCTCATGTGCTTGCTTGTCGCATGTCGTCAGGCGATCCCTATTGAGGGAGATATCATTCAAGGGGGATCCGCTTGGATGATCCTGGCACGTTAGGCAAGATCTCCAAACTTCTTTACCCGCGGGGTTTTATGGATGGAGAACATTTCGTAATTCACCTGCAATCCTGAGAGATGTAGTACGTTTACGTTTACGTTTGCAGTAATTGTCCGAGAAAAAAGATGTCACTACAAGGTGTTCTCTGATTCCCGTTTGCTCTAATGACATTTCGTCTGTGGAAAACCGCGTGCTCGGCGTGGCATCATATCCAGTGAGACTGACACAGCGACATCTCATGTCATAGCGGCTGTACCTAGCTTTTCCTGTGTTTGGGCAGGTTGCACGAGAGATGGGGCGAAAACCGTATTTGCAAACGTCCTGTATTTTCTTTCGCTCAAACTTGGGCTTTTGTCGTCGATACATGCTGATCTTGGGTTGAATCAGCGTAGTCGAGTCATTTACCCCGTATCTTCCATGCCACCGGTTGCTGACCAAGGAATGAGAAATGAAACGCCACTGACCACTGACCGCTGAGCCTCAATCAATTTTCAAAGTCAAGAATGTGCCAATGATGATGAGATAAAAGGTTTCGCTCCAGGTCGCGACCGTTGACCGAGCACCGTCCGTACCGTATTAACGCAAATAGGTTCAGGCTCTAGCAATTGGCCGTGGCGCACGTGGGTAAGGGGAAAGCCCAACCGGCCGGCCACGAGGTTGATGACGAAGCGGCATGGAGGAACGACGGCGTATTAGGGCCAAGACGACCGCAAGGCGATTCCAAGCCACGATATTCGTACAGTGAAAGAGGAGAAACCCAAACGTAGAATGCCCTGCTCGGCTGTAATCTGCGAGGTGTTATTCGAATCACAACTGCCGTTGGCAAAGTGTATTATAGGGTCAAGGCGAAATATTCATGGATTCTTTCTGGCTGTTGGTGGGTTTGAGGCTAGGAATAGCTGCGGGAGGCGGACGGGATGCACCTGAGTGACCAGTGAGCATTGCAGGTGAGAGAAGCGGAAGCGGAAGCAAAAAAGAAGCCAGCCGGCAATGGAGCAGGGAAGAAGCCTGTCCTGTACTGTACTGTTGTCGTAGGGCGTGATTGAGTAACTGTGAAGCATCTCGTGCAGATGCTACCACCCACGGCTGTTTCTATGAATATGGATCATAGCCGTCAACGAAGAGCAAGCAGGATTGGATGGACAAATGTGCGTAGAGCAGTACCGATTCAGTGGGTAGGTTGGGTGTGAGCAAGGGATCATGACTCCCATCTCAAAGGTGAGGGAGGTAAGGTAAGGTCAGATACTGTACATTGGCCGACAGCCAAGATCTCGTACCCTGCTAGATCAACACCTGACAGGCGTCCAACAACGCTCCGTTGACTGCCCTGCCCTACACCCCTCTCCCCCGCGGGAAGCTAACCCCCAGCAACTTGTGCTCCGCCCACACCCACTCCATGTCCAGCCCTCCAGGGCAGAGAGAGCAGCGCAGGGCTAAAGGGCAAGGTGGTATTCTGATGGAGCCCATCTCAAACGAGAGTCCGTAGGGCAGGGCAGTCAAAGACCTTTCAGGAGCACCGTCGGAGCGGGGGGTTGTAACCCCCTGTAAACGACATGCGGGACCCTTTTCTGGTCGACAACAATAGCGGAACGCAGAGCCAGATTGACGCCGCACCCCCTTGTTCTGCTCTTCTTGTCTGTACGGAGGACCAAATGAGAGACAGTTGGGAAAGGTAAGCAGCTGGACTCCTCTGCAAGATGATTTCAGCGTTAGAAAGGTTGAGTGTAATACTGCGTTTTATGTAAGAGCCAAGTGGAGGAGCTATCACATCACCCTTTTTCTTCTAGAGATGCAGCCCATCATGATCTCGACAATGAGGGGAGCTAACGAATCTGTGGGTGATTGAACGAACTGACAGTTGTTGGTAGCACATGCAAGCCCATGGATGAATAGGATAGGATCCTTTGGCATGCCACTGCACACCCGTCCGTCTCTGTGCCTCAATAACTGTGCTGTAGAGAAAACGCACTGATGCTACAATACAAGGGACGGATATGCAGCTCCATCTTGAGCAAGCGAACGGGTGACGATGGCATGGCATGGCATGGCATGTCTGGCAGTTGACAGAAGAGTTTAGTAGAGAGAGTCTCGTTAACAAAAAGAAAGACGTTGATATTGCGCTCGTCTTGGCTTCGTCTTTTGGTAGCTGATGGATGTCTTCACACCCCCCTATCGGCAGATGTTCACTCCCCGTTTTCTTGCTCATGCTCCCACCTCTTTTTCCCTTCTTCAGCTTGTATTTTATTCCCCTCCGTCACATCTTATTACTTTTGAATAGTTCGGGAACGGGAATAACCTGTAAAGCACAAGAATGAGGCGTGTAGATATCGTCATTGCTACCGCCACATTCTTTTATGTTGCGCTGTAAGGCAAGGTTGTCTTTCAAATCTCCAGAGCTTGCCCTGCCATTTTCACTCCCGGGCCCCATCTTCAGCCCTCCCCTTCTGTACCGTACCCTACCAGCTGCTAGCCCAGTTCAGACCCCCCCTACGCTCCACCCCCGTAGGCGTATCTACATAGGCGTATCTACAGGGGTTGTCGACAGCGCTTGCCGACGCCAGGAACAGTGGAGTGTAACAGCGCCAGAGCGTCAACGTCAACGCTGGATCTCCCATTAACCTGAGGTGCTTGATGCGTAAGGTGCAGATTGAACTTAACCGCTTTGCCTCCCACCTTCCTTTCCCATCCGATTCTTCTATACCACATCCCGCACTTGGTTCTTCATATTGAATCTGTTTTGTTCATCTTCCTTTTCATTCTTCTCTTCTATCTACAACCATTATATACTCCAAATAACCAACAGCATTCTTCCACTTTCAAACAACATCCCCGATACGCTCTGTCATTCGCCGACCTTTTTTTGCTACGGCATTGGCGGACGCGGACCCAGCTGCACCAGGTTCTGCAAAGCACCAATTGTGTCTTGGACTGACCAGACGGATACCCCGAAGCAATCATCGCCACCACACAACCACCCCGTAACACCCTAGCACCAACGACTTTCGCTTGTTTATTTCGGTCGGATCTTCAAAGTAAAAAAAAAAGGAGGCCGCAAACGGGAAGCAGAAAAGAGGTCATCAACAGTTTAACCGAGAAACCGTTACCTTCTCGACAACCGTCTATTCTATGACGGAGTAGTCTCGGGCCTATGTCATCCTAGCTTCAGCCTCCCTTAACTTCAGCTGTCATTGTCTTGCCTCTGCTCCATCTTCAGCTAGAGTCATCCCAACTGCCAAGCTTCCCAATTTCACAACAGCAACATGGCCTTTCCTCCCCAATATAGAGAGCCTGCCCCGGCTCTCCCGAGCATTATAGTCCCTACCTCAGGCGACCGGTTTCGAAGCCACGCGAGTCATCACCACGAATTGCCTTTCAGTGGAAGCCCTGCCATGTCAATACCTGGCATGCCACCAAGAGACGACGTTCCTCCACCACTACCTCCTCCTCGATATCCCGGCTTCGATCAACCTAGTGCTTTGGCTGAAAGTATGAGGGAAAAGCGGGAATATGTCCATGGCTCTTTTGCAAGTGGTTACGGAAGCATGAACTCATCATATCATGAAGATCACCCGAGCTATCAGCGAAGAAGCAATACAAGCGCCTTTGGTGACCGAGATGAAGGTTATGCTAGTTACTCATCTACAGATAGGTATGGCTTATAATGCACCTTGCATTGGTACTATTCAAGCTTTCAATGGCTTGATAAACACTTTAGATTATTGAACTAACATTGTATAACCACAGGTCCCGAGAATCTGTTCCCAGTGGCTTTGGCCGCCTCCACAACCATTTCCAGTTCCAATCCCCTGCCGATATACATGGAGATACCCTCAAGAAGAAGCTTGACCAAACTCGTCCTTTGGAAAAGTCACCTCGATCACTCCTTAGCTCATCAGCCAACGAGCTTCTTTCACGAAGACCTTCAGCGGAAGGTCGATTCCCCCCAGCCCTCAGTGTTCCAGTACAAGTACAGCTTCCTATCCACTCCCGAGGCATTCTAGGATCTCCCGCAAGGTTGACCGACACACCAATTCACTCCGCCATCTCTCCACGAAGCACACCCTTTTATCATGGTGATAGATCACCAAATGATAGCTCCGATATCGATCGTTCACCTCGAACACGCACAAAGAGGAATAACAGCGATGATGCTACTTCAACAAATAGCTATGACTTCACTGGAGCAGAGGATATGGAGATGGAAGATGGACAATCACTTAAGCGACTACACATTGATGATGCTTATGTGCCAGGCGGTCAAAAGAGACGGGCCGCCAGTCCCAATGATGAGCACATGCTTGCCATGCCGGATATGTCTCGACGCCGCGATATGAGCTCACGTGGATCTCCCAAAGGTCGATACACCTCTCTTCCTCGAGGTGCTACCATGCCTTCAGTCTCAACTTCACGATCCAACTCATATATCTCGAACATGTCAATGTCAATGCACCCTGCTGGTCTTGCGACTGCCAATTCATTCGGTCGACGCTCACCTGTGGGCCCCTCTCCCGGTGGCATCTCACCTACGTCTTGCAATTCACCTTACACAGCTCCCGTATCACTCAACCCAAGCCCTCGAACCTCCATCTCTGGCCGGGGATCAATTCACTCTAGGACCGTTTCGGGTGCAAGCACACGAAAGATTACTGAGGTGCAGAAGCCTGGCGGAACTAAAGTGCAAGGCTTCTTCATGTGCGAGTGTTGCCCCAAGAAGCCCAAGAGGTTCGAGACGCTTGAGGAACTCAAGTAAGTCAGATTTCACGCTCAGCAGCCCCACTTCAGATGAGGCTGCATGAGATTATAGGATTCGTCGTATATGTTACAATGCTAACCAACAACTAGCGCTCACGAGGCTGAAAAGCAATACGAGTGTACATTCTGCGGCAATCGTTTCAAGAACAAGAATGAGGCAGAGCGCCACCAGAACTCGCTCCACGTGCGCCGTCATTCATGGTCATGCTCAGCTCTCTCCGGATACGATAGGGCTTTCCATGATTCTACTACCAGACCTGGCGAAGCTGACTCCTGCGGGTACTGCGGCGATGAATTCCCACGATCTGGACGTGGCCCTGGTACAGGTGCCTTGAGTGGTGGTAATGCGCCTCGGCACGCCACGGACCAGGACTGGGATGAGCGTATCAGGCACCTGCAGGAAGTGCACAAGTTCCGAGAGTGCAACTCGTCCAAAAAGTTCTTCAGAGCGGATCACTTCAGACAACATCTCAAGCACAGCCACGCGGGCACCAGTGGAAAGTGGACCAACATGTTGGAGAATGCCTGTATGCTGGAAGAAGACCCAACTCCCCGGTAAATCGACACAGCACAATACAGGTTCGGCCGCGGACGGGCACCAGAACGAATACCTACAGGTTCGGCCGCCAAATGACAAGTCAATGCTAAAGTGCTGGTGGGTGTTGGCGATTCAAGATAAGTGGAGGATCAATCGGAAGAGGGCGGGGAACAAAAAGGGAATCGCCGGCGCCCAGAGGAAGGAAAGGATCAGTGGGCCAGAATCCACGGAGCTTCCATTGGAAGATGAGCATCGAAAAATTGGCCAAGAAATCGATCAGCGTTTTGCAGTCATCAAGCCGTTGGGATGTTTTGGAAACAACAAGCCGGCGGCGATTGTACGACGTTCCGCCCGCAACAGACCACCAGCTATCCAAACAGTATCTGAAATGGCGAGGCATACGACAGACGCGGAGAAAACTCTGTATCGCGTGGGCGGATTGCCGCATGATGCAGATGCGGCAAGTCCAAAACGAATCAAGGTGCCGCTCAAATGCAGCCGTTGATCTGTTCGGATCAATTGGGGTATTCCGCGTGCACCTAACGCGCGTAGGAATGCGGTTGTCCGCACCTAGTCGTTGGGCTGCCTCTCAGGGCTGAAGCACCAATGTGGCAGTGCTGTCGAAAGGGAGGGACAACGGCCAAATAATACCCTGGCATGTTCCGTTGCATCTATGAGTATTGCAACAGCGTTTTAACGTTTTACCGGCAGCTCTAAGCGACATGGAATCATTGTCTTTGAGCGGACTCGCATTTGTGATGGCCAATCAACTACGGCCCTCTGATCCAGGGTTCAGGTGGAAGGAGGCTCATTGCCCGACAACCTGAAATGCACATGGCGAAATGAGTTTGACGATGGATGAAAAGCAGGCGATGGCACAAATGAGAAGACGCAGGCCTGGGGCCATGCGTCTGTGGATGCGCTACTTTCTGACTGGGCTTGAGATCCCTGCCGACAACCCAGTCACGGATGAGCTACACGACTGCCGGAGTTTGGTAATGGAATGGAGTACAAACAGGAGGAGATTCATGGCAGAAAAAGCCCAGGCGTTGTCTTTAGAGGTTAGCACTCCAGCTAATGCTCCCCAGCAAACGAGCGAGGATGTCGGCAAGTGAAATGGGGAGGACAAAGGCTTCACTTCGTATACATATTAGCTGGCACAGCTTGATGCTGATGTCGCATGCATCATCTTATGGGTCACGGTACAAAAAGGTTCAATCATGGTAACGGTCACGGTTCACGGCGCGGCATTGGCACACATAGCATTGTTTATTATTTGAGATTTCAGGTTAGGGACATAGCAGACTCGGTCATGTAGATATAAAGTAGTCTGAGAACATAAATATTGCAGTTCGAATTCTTAATACCTCAGTCATGTGTGTTGTGTTCTGTTCTGTTCAACCCTTGTGATGCGATGCACCAGCCAGTTGCAGTTAGTGAAACATAGTGTACCCAACACTGAGGTTGCGGCCGTTACAGGGACTAGGAAAAGACGGCACATACAATTTCTTTGTAAGGCTTAGTTTGAAAGATCTACGAGAGGCCTTTGCAAAGGGCATTCGTCAAGCCTGACATCAGAATTAAATACAGAGTAGCCGCGGGCACTGGCAATTCCCTTATCAGACAAGAACATAGCGGAATTGAAGCGCCTGCCACTCCCATTTGGGCAATTCGTGTCGCTTAAAATTGTCTGTCTGTTCAGCTGAAGGGTCTAAAAGTTCAGCTGGCTGGGTTTGAGATTTCTAATACCACCCTCGACGCGGAACTGAAATTGATCACGTGATTATTCATATAAATGTGCTGTTTGGGACATGCTGTCGGGGGAGTTACGAGGTACATTCCATTCGTGGGATAGTTGATGTGTTGTTTGACGGAAATAAATGAGACGATGGTTGCTTTGAATTGATGCTGGGAATTGAGGCAGTGTGGCTGGTGAGAAGCTACAGAAGATGGAGTGTGGCGTCTGATGGGATGGCGGGGTAGTTTGATGTGGCGCATGGAGGGGCAAAAAGATGGAAAAGTTGTGGAAGTCATGATTCACACCGAGGTTGAAGCTTAATTTATTTTACTTCCTCGATCGGATTTTCCTTATGACTGATCTTTCATAAAACCACTTTCTTTTGATTACAGGTTCTCACATTGTTCTTGAAATACCGACAGCTACGAAGCGACCTAAGAAAATTCAGGCTCAATATTGCAACTTGCGACAGGCACACAATCTGGCAGAAGGCGATTCCACAAGGGCCGATCAGGCATATAAGGTTTTCGCATCGAAAGAAAACCAGGAGGACGATTCGAAGCCACAGCAGTGGGAGGAATTTGGCCACCAATTTGAACCTGGAGAGCTTGAACTTCTCAAGCAAAGTATCACCCAAATGGCTCTCAGCAGGATCGACGGCCAGGATGAGCTATTCGTCGGAGGGTAGGTTTCTCTTACCATTAGACAATTTACGTTCATGCAATGTTAATTATTTCCCAGACTTTGGGCTTTGCGCCGCTCAGACTCGCTGACGGATCGTCGCATCACGCATGTCCTCTCCCTCGTCCCATTCGACATTTCAAGCCTTAAAAACTTCAAAGACGAACCATGGATCGATTACGGAAAAGACCTACAACATCAAGTTATCGACATTGACGATGTGGAGGACGCTGACTTGCTGATTGAGCTTCCCAAGGCTGTCAGATTCATCGAGGAAGGTCTGGGCGCGAGCTGGCTTGCGAAAGATGAGGAGGATGGGGGCGTCTCGTTAGAGAAGGGTGTTGAGGACCTTGATATTGGGGAGAAGAAGAGGAAGAAGAAGGGAGGCGTCTTTGTTCACTGTGCGGCTGGAAAGTCGAGATCTGTTTCGGCGGTTATTGCTTACTTGCTTAGGCGATATCCAAGCCGTTTCGACCCCAATATCACGCCGACTGCCATCTCGGATCCGACCCACTCTGTTCCCCGGACTGAAGAGAAGCGTTCGAGAAAAGATACCGCTACGGAGGCTGTCCACGCTGCACTTACGTTTGTGCGCCGAACTCGACCCATGGCTGAACCTAACGAGGGCTTCATGGAGCAACTAGCCTTGTGGTGGGAGATGGGCTGCCCTGATGATGTTGAAGGACACCCTGTCTATCAGCGGTGGGCTTACAAGCGTGAAATCGACGAGAACCTTGCAGTAGGCCAGGCACCGAAGAGGCTTCGTTTCGAGGATGAAGAGACCCAGCCTCGTGATGACTCGGGTCTTAGTCTGCGATGTAAGAAGTGCCGTCGAACTTTGGTCACGGCCCCCTTCATTGTGGAGCACAAGCCTTCTGACAAGAAGTCCTCGGCGTCTACATGCCAGCATTACTTTGTCGAACCACTCAGTTGGATGCGCGGGATTCTTGAACAGGGAGAGCTCAACGGAAGATTATTATGTCCCAATGCAAAGTGCGGTGCTGGCGTGGGCCGGTACGACTGGAAGGGCTTTCGGTGCTCCTGCGGCGGGTGGGTGACGCCGGCGTTCTCGCTACAGAAGGCGAGAGTCGACGACGTCGTCAAGCGGCCGGCGACTCAGAGCATGGGAATCCGGATGCCGCCTGGGTTAGCTCCACGGAGCGGAAACCTGTGAGGACAGGTGAGGGCGGAATTACTACCAACCAATACTACACAAGGGCGCCACATAAACACCGATCCAGGCCCATGTTACTGATCCGTGCCTTGAGAAACCCGGCCTCCGCGGACCCGTTGTTATGTCCGGTGCCTCAGGCATGCCGTATACTGTTTGACAGGTCCGTCTGGACATGGAGCTTTTACCCTTCTCGAGATACATCCCGCTCTGGCATGCTGCATCTCTCATGACGAGCGAACCACTGGGAGAGAGGGAGCAAAAGCCGGCGGGGTACTTGGCGGGATCAAAAGCCCTAGGGCTTACAGGGCGTGAGGTGTGCGTCGTGGAAGGGAAAAGAGAGTGTGTGTCTTGATGCATTTTGCATCTCGTCGTGGATAAGCCGGGAGACTCGGGCTGCATGAAGAGGTGAACTTCACAGAGCAGATGGTTCCTGGGAGACAAAGTCCGACGGAGAGAGAAATGGGAGTCCAGAGAAGCCCCAAGGCATCAGCACTAGGCCTCGTTGGAGTATCGTGTCACCTCTGCTTGTCAGAGATCAGATCAACATCCAGGCAGATGACAGAGCAACATGCGCACGCCTCTGTTAATACATACAATAGAGCCCCACAGCCCTGCATAGGCAGATCCTTCGAATGTTTAGCTCCATGGTTCGACGTCTTGTTGTCTTATTCCCATGTGGATCTACTTCTCCATAATTGCTCTGCTTTCAACTATCTAATCTAATCGAGGTAATTCTGATGACAGCCCTAGCTCAAATCCTTTACAAGATGACTCGGTGTCTTACATAGCTCGATCCACCACGGAATTCTGACACAGCCCAGCCACTATAGGGCTGATCCCAGGATCAAAAACCATGGGAAAAAGAAAACAAGAGAAGGAATATAATCACGAAACATGAATACGCCAGCTTACTGATATACCCCGTTTCGCTTTGGTCTGAAACCCACCTCGGGCGTAAGCCAGTCAGCACCACTGTCTTGATCTTCTTGAAGGATCACACTCATTGTGGAAAACCTTGCTGCGAGCTTGTATAGCGGGACCTTGTCTAAAGAGCTTCTACCTATCGCCATTTGATCTATGATGCGTGAAGGCGGAGAAAAAAGAAGACAGCGCTGTCTTGGCGGCCCGCTTACGCCCGGCGATTGCCTTTTGGGGTATATACTTTTTTTCGTCTTACCAGCACATTTCAGCCTCTTGAAGATGTATTTAGCCCTATTTGTGTAAGTTATTGAAACGCCATGGCGGGATAGCTTCGAGTTGGTCATAGCTCCCCGTTTTCTCATGACGTCTTTGCTCGCATCTTGATACCCCTTTCGAACTCGAGTCTATTGATCATGCGGGAGTGAGTAGCTAGTTTTGCTGGGAACTAGTTAGAAACTATCTACCCGCAGCGTGCCTCATCGACGGGTGCATCTTACTGCATGAGACGCCTTTTTCCTGTCTTGGTTTAGAGTGTGCAATGACAACGAATGTTATACGCAGTAGTTGTCCTAGATGCAACGGTGCGAGCATAGCAAGCGAAGGAATATGAACTATACCTCGGTCTTGTTTGTGAACTGACCACTTGACAGTCAGCCCTATCTTGTAGCCTGTCCAGACAAAGTTATTCCAGCAAGGGCTCTAGAACAAGGGCAGAGTTGCACTCATCTACCTACTTTACAAAGGAGGGGCGTGGTGTGAACCGTGGTTCTCTCTCACCCCCCCTGAAAGGATACCTGCTCGTCTGACAGCATACAAGTACACAACCTGCGAAGTTCGTCTGTCTATCCCCGAACGGAAAGGCATGCGTTTCTGCTGCAACCCCAACCCACCGGAAGGATTTGTAGCCGTTGGACCCCTTCGATGAGAGAGATATTCGGGGAAGTCTTTTCCCTGGCCTTGTTTGTGGTCGCTGTCAATGTTGATCCCTCGGCATTGCCGATTTATGAAACCTGAAGCATGAAACTTGATGGGAGCGTTTATAGAAACATAAACTCTATTTTGAGAGAGAGCTACTGCATGGTGTTGTTATGTCGTACCTCCGCTGCCAATGAGATTCGGTCTGTGTGGTTGTATTGTATGGGAGCTAACGTCGGTTTAGTTGCTGTACTCTTGTTGTCGTGCGATCACTGTGACGAGCCCAACCCGTCGGTACTTGGAATAGACCGCTTTCCCATAAAGACACTCATGAATGGTCACATGTCTTGTTTTGCATGTCTCATGTCAGCCCTATAATCACGCTGTGGAGTATCTCGGACCCGGTGTCTACAAGTTTGGGACTGAAAGACCATAATCTGTGGCTTTTTATCAAGGAAAAGAAGTGGCGCTATTCTATATCATGTCATTGGCATGCGACGGTATCGAGGATGATTCAGGTACTTGCAGTAGTAGTGCTCTCAATGCATGTCACTCACCTCAACCTTTCGATCATCATGTATATCTGCAGTCATCACCTAGACGAAACTATTACTCTCTCTACTGTATCATTACAAACAATAGCATAATTCTAAATCCTTATTCTGAACATAAGAAATCCTTTGACTCGCTATTCGGGATGAAGGCCTTGTATCTCGGATCCGAATCACTAGAGGTCACCGAACGTATGCGCTTACACCTAAGAGCTAGGTGCCGTAATTCTGCGGAGATTCTTACAAGGATGTAAGATGCCAGAATCGTCACCTTGACACCGCTTCACGATGGCGTTTTTCGCGGGAACGAGCCATTGGCGAGACATCACCCTCCTTTGTAACTCGACGATAGCTGATCAATCAGACCTCGAGACAAGCGAACATCACATCACCATTGTCATCACAGTATTGAACTTTTATGCTCTCTGAGCGGAAGTTGTCGCGGCTCTTCCAGCTCTTGTTTCTCAAGCCCAAGATGTAAGCACTAAATCGCACATACGCCCCACACCATGAGGGTCACATCCCATGATTTTTACTATTCTATCCTGTCAGACGTTTTGGAATGCGAGATCAGTACAAGAATCCCATGTCGTCTGTGTGCTAGCATCGGGCGAGATGTGTGCACTCCATACGCCTAGACCAATCATCTTGTGGTTGACCTGCAAGGAAAACTTGAAGACCAATGCAGCTGTTTCAAGAAAAGGGCATAATCTTCCGCATAATGGCACGCCAAGATGGGATGTTCTTTGAGCTTGTGGCTTGCGTCGTGACGAGACCGAACGTTGGAAGGTTAGCGTCGTGATGTCGGAGTTAATGGTTCACTGGTAAATCCGTGACTTGGCTTGCCTAAATAGGAAGCCGGTTATGGCGAGGAAGTTGAACTAACTGATATGATATGTAATTGAGAAATCTCTGCAGTTTGTGGAGAGTGGCTTGAGGACGGTAGTAGTGTGTTGGTATGCGATCAAAGCAGGGCTCAAAGGGCGCGAATGTTGAGGGAGAAGTTGAGCTGAGAAGTTTGACTAAGTTATTACAAAGTATTGGAAATACAGTCTGGTTAATTATAGGATGGAAAGTAGCAGAATTGCCACTGAGTTGCAACAGGGTTCTCGATGTAACGAGTGTTAAGAATATGAGATATTACTCAAAGACCGCATATTCGCCTTCACATGGAACGTTTCTTCTCGTGTAAGACATGGAGGCTATTTTGTTTCAGTTGATTGGAACACCCGTTAAAGTATCGAACTTATCTGTGGTGTTGGCATCATTGCCATGATGTTGTACTCCTGGTAGTGACTGTGCAAGTCATGATGATACCGATGGATGGTACGGTGACAATTTCTGCGATGTTACATTTCTGCAGTCCTACATCTTCTATGCTGAAAACGCTAGTATCGCCTCTCCATGACCTCTGGTTTAGTTGTCAGCTGTGTGTCGGCTTCGTTATGCTCCCCTCGCAAGGAGTCATAGCAACACTCTCTCGCACTTAATCGTTTACAACAGCTATTGACAAACAACAAGTATATCACGGAACAAGTCGAATACGCTTTCAGTTTATCTTTTAGATTTGTACGATGTCGCATGTCTCTTCTGGGAGATCCTTGTCTCTGGCAAACTGTATCCGGTTTGTCATCAAGCTCTTCCGATGGTCACAAAATCGGGAGCTGCAGTCAATATTCATACATAGAAGTTTTACGCAGATTTCTAGTGCATTGTGGTCGTTGCTGCCCTGAAAACCGTCCTTCGATTGTCACCGACTTATGAATAGCTGCAACGCCGTGAAGATGACTACAAAAAACATAGGACTTTGATCCGAAATGACAACAATACTTGGAAAGTCGAGAGATACCTTGGGATGTTGGGATATGTTAGGATAAACTTGCAAACTCCTTGACTGGTTATTTATTGAGGATCAACTTGAGAAACTCTTTGACTACCTAGTTATGCTTCGGCCCTTATCATAAGAATAAGTCTTGCTCAACGACTGGGCATACTTCTCAATGGATCACACGAGAAGTTCGCCAACTACCGGACGGAAGGACCCTGATCTCAGGTCTCATTTCTGGCCCACACCAGAAATGCAACTCCCCCTTAAGGTTATATTCATTATACTCCGAGCGAATGTCGCGCTGGATTTTATGAGGGCCAAAGTATACTCGCATCCGCATTTGTTGGTCGACGGGAGAAGGCCCAGGCCATCTCTCGACATACATGCGCGTTGGCGCTTTGATGAACCAACGTCTGAGCTTGACTAATCTGAACCGTCCGAGATCGCCGATGAATCTCCTACCCCCGTTCTTATAATTTATAAACATTCCTATAAATTTCGGGCCTTCTTGTTCGAATATCTTAACGCTGTGGATGTCTTGTAGGGGAGCCCATGACCAGGCACAGGAGTGAACGAGGGGGTTCAACGATAGTTGCGGTCCAATAATCCGAGGAATGGCCTCTGATTCAAGAGCAGTTCCTCGGGGATAGATAGCAAATGGAACAGAATGCTCCTGGTTATGAATTTGCCGATTGAAGCAGAATATAAGCTGCGGAAGCTTAACGAAGATCTTGAAAGAGAATGGTATTGTCGCTTTGGCTTGTAGTCCCATGTGTATAACGCCTGATAGTTCGGTTCCAAGCTGAAATATGTTAGAATTGATGTACATTTTTAAGTAATCAGGCGGGACTTCATACCAGCACACTAAAGTCGTTCCCACTCAATCGGATCTCCAGCCACAGTATTTTGTCGTTGACTAGTGATACAAAAAGGGGAAGCGAGCGGAATGGAATACCAGTGGTAGATCTATACTGGTCTAACGTGCGATAATTCATTGAGAAGGGACCTCCTATAATAGTCGCTATGTTTTGGCCGCAGAAGAATGTGAGAAGTAATCCAGTCAAGCTATCGAGACGTCTTGTCTTGATGTTTGTGATTCGGTGGAATGCCCTATGGAACATTCCGCAGCCTTCAAGTTTCATGAGGTGCGTATCGTTTGTATGGAGGACCTTTGGTGGTGCCGGAGTGTCCCAGGTCGGGAAACCAGGGTGGCCCCCATGTGCCCTCAGACAGCAGAGTCCATCCTATATGGTCAGTGAACCATATACGCATGATATGTCTTGGTATACTGACCTGAAAGTAGGCCTCGACGGATTTAAGGTCTTTCTCGTTAGCGAGAACGTACCTCTTGAACTTCTGTCTGGAATAGTTTGGTGGATGAGGATGATTCTGAAGTCTCTCAATCTGGTAAATGCCGTCCGAATCAAGAGTGATGCATATACATTCAGGGTCTTTTAGAATTTCCGCGCAGACTGGTCCAGCGTAGTGGCGCTTCCAAGACTCAACGCAGGAGAGATACTTTGTGATCAGAGTTGTACTCATAGGTCTAAAACCTAATCGCGGCTTGAAGTCCAGTCTGTGTACCATATTCCAGAAATAGGCATCTGGGCAACAAGATTGAATCAGAGCAACAAGCTCCATGGGAAGTCGGCCAAGGAGTGGGAGGCCAACAATCCTCGCTGCCGCTGATACGGCCAGTTGACTGGAACGTAGAGGCTTAGGAATGTCAAGTTCTCTGAGGAAGATACGCATGTGGTCGAGTTTGCGCCACGCCAAAGCTCTCCTGAAGCAGTTGATTTCGTCTTGCGACCGATGCCGATGGGGCGTAATGATAATACTGGAGAAACAGTCCGAGTGTAGGAAGGTAAATCCTGGATGGTCTCTGACCGTCACATTGTGCGATCTCAAAAGACTAGCACTCATCCAATTTCCGGCAGGATAACGAAGACACCAAACTGTGGAGGTTTAGGTTAATTCCTGCAGGAAAGGAATCAGCAACTCACTTTGAACCGCTGATTCTTCTGTATCGCCGATCAATGCATGGCAGGCATCGCATCGAGTATCACCAAAGATTCTGCTCATCGTATCGATAGGAGCCACGCAATAGCTAGCTTTGGCCCAAAGTATGGCGTTAGTCGCGATATATAAGTCTTGGGTGAATCTAGAATAAAGATAGAGAAAAGTCTAGATGCTATGTTGATGTCCAAGTTTGAGTACGAGGGCAAAGGAAAGGCATGGCATGGGAAGAGAAGGACAGCTACTTGCTCTTCCTCCTGGAACTCCGTGCAAAGGTAGAAGGTCCAATGATGACTGGTCACCACGTGAAGAGCAATATGTGCAAAGAGCGGCCAAAGAACTGCAGGCTCATGATGATTACCAAAACCTCAAGATGCTCTTCAAAAATAGGGAAATTCTCCTACATCAGTATCCAAGATAAGAGAGGAGAAATTAGAGAAAAGATTGAGTTGATGGTAAAAATTTGACGCTGTGAACCTTGACACTTTCGTGAACACCTTGGGAAGGCAAGGAAGGTAGCTAAATTGACGGGTACGAAG
This sequence comes from Fusarium hostae, assembly GCA_002234235.1. Classification (NCBI taxonomy): domain Eukaryota; kingdom Fungi; phylum Ascomycota; class Sordariomycetes; order Hypocreales; family Nectriaceae; genus Fusarium; species Fusarium hostae. Next base: position 117,943 of record NJCR01001131.1, read on the forward strand.
GGTGAAGTGTGCTTCCGCTTGATACCTTACCTTACCTGAACTTGAACGGGTTGCTTGCCCAGTACTCCCAACATTCACAAACCCTTCATGAGAGTTGTCATAAACTCAAACATCTTGACATAAGATCCGCCGAGCTTTCAGAATGCGAATATATTATGTAAAACTTAGATCGTCGTCCTAGCACGTCAGTCAAAGAGAGCCGCCGCACAAAAGCCTCCTTTCAAACTCCAACACCAGCATCGCCGTCTCCTGTTATCGACTGGGTGCATCTGAGGGCACAGAGGGAAAATATCCAGGCTTTGAGGCCCGCTCCCGATCAGCTTTTGCAGCTTCGGCTTGTCGCTTCTTCAACAATCTTTGTTGGTAAAATGCCCTGTCGCTGTTAGCATGTCGACAGCTGTGCGAGCAAACGACTCACGTCTTCAGCTCAAAGACACGGGGCTCTTCCTCAGGAGGTGGAGTTTTATCTTCCTTGTCCTGCAAAGGTCAGTCATGTAAAGGCAAACTGGCATACGAACTCACCTTGTCTTCATCCTTTTTCTCATCTTTATCCTCCTTGTCTTTCTCCTTATCCCCATCCTTTTCTTTCTTGTCCTTATCCTTATCTTTATCCTTCTTCTCTTCTTTCTCCTTCTTCTTCTTCTGCTTCTCCTCATACTCCTTCTTAACCCTCTCCTTCTCCTCCTCTAACTCCTTCTCCCTCTTTCTCTTAGCAGCCTCCTCATCAATCTTTGGCGTGCAAAAGTACCGATCCTTCAGGTGAACCGGACAAACAAAGAAGAAATCCTACCATATCAATCGCATGAGCTTACAAAGGAAATCAGCCGTATTTGCTTTTCATGTCAGTTTCCGGCATACCTTTTGATCAGGCGTGATTAGCACTGAGGTGCTCGACTTGTAGCAGATGTCGCATGCTTTGGCTGCTGTCTCAGCAACTTTGCGGAGCGTGTAGAGATTTGGAAACGTAGTCGCCATGATCGTGATTCAGTAGTGACAATATTGTGAGACAAAAGAGTGTTTGTTTACTACGATGCCTGGCGGCTCGTATCACACGAGGTCGGTGAATAAGGCTGGGCTGGGTTGGGTATCGCGGGGAAGCGCCCCGTCCAACTTTGACGTCAGAAGCTGATAGGGCGAAGCATCCCCTGAAAGGTCTGACAACAGCGCCTGTAACCCGCCAAAACTAGCGCCAGTCCCTGACTAATAAGCGCCCTCCGTCATGAATCGCTATCTTATCGCACTCCCAGGAAATATGACGACCTATGCATATCCGATCGCCACAACCAACTCCTAACAATTCCCTTTCACCCAATTTTTCAACCCCCAATCTTTTTATAAGCGGTGATATAATCACAGCAGGACGATTGGATTCAGTCATGGGCAAAACGCTCGATACGGAGAAGCTGGGTTCAGTATTTGGAACCCGGCCGGATATTCTTGAAGGAATTCAGAGAGCAGCTGGTAAACAATACCCCTGAAGATGTTATTCGCGAAATACTAACTTTAGAGTCTAGATACGCCTGGACGAATCGCTTTGTTCAACGAAATTGCGACTCATGTTTACGACCAGCTGTTAAATGGAGGTAGCGAGCCTGCGCACAAGAAGAGAAGAGTCGATGTCCAAACAAACGGAGCCGCGAATGGCACAAAGGCTGTCAAGACCGAGACGAATGCCGCAGATGAGACTGTTCTTCTCGAAATCAAGGAGATTTCAGTTTCCGTGCCCCAGAGGAAGAAGTTTGAGTTGTGTTTTACCGACGGCCATATCTACGCTCGCGCGCCAAACACAACAGCACCGATTCCAGCTATAACCTACGCGTGGTCAGACATTGGTACGCGTTATCGCATTTTTGTTATGGGTTTCATGCTAATCTGGTGCCAGAATATGTTTTCTACCTCCCCGTACCCGAGAAGAACCAGGTCCAGCACAACTATGTCATTTTCCCACGAGGAACATGTCTCCCTTCCAAGACGAACCCCCCTACCGAAGAACCACTCGTGTTTACAGTTCCCGCGACTGCGCCCAAGCAGGGTACGATAGGTGGACCCGACGCTGGAAGCGCAGCTGCTGTTTCGGACAACTACAAGTCTTTGTTCCATTGGGCTTTGAACCGTCATCTCAAGCCCAACGGTGTCAGCATTACTTCAGCCGACCCCAACAAGTTCCATAGCATGGTGCGACAACCTCATCGTCCGAGCGAGAAGGCCGTACATGTCAAGGCTTTTAGAGGCTCCAAAGATGGATACCTGTTCTTCCTCGAGAATGGTATTCTCTGGGGATTCAAGAAGCCAATGATGTTTATCCCCCTGAACCGAATCGCCGCGACGAGTTACACCAACATTCTCCAACGAACATTCAACATCGCAATCGAGGTCTTCGCAGGCGAGGGTGATGCGACCGAAGAAGCTGAGTTCTCCATGCTGGACCAGGATGACTTCAGCGGAATCGACGAGTACATCAAGACGCACCGTCTCCAAGATCGCAGTATGGCCGAGCAGCGAAAAGCTAAGCTCGAGCTCGCAGAGAACCGCGGACCCAAGAAGAACGGCGAAGAGGCTGCAGATGGCGCACCAGCTGAAGCTGGTATTTCTGAACTTGCAAAGGCGCAGTTGGACGCTGAGCAAGCGCTCCAGGATGAAGAAGATGAGGATGAGGAGGACTACGATCCTGGTAGTGATGCGGACTCGGATGGTTCAGGAGAGTCGGATGATGATGATGATGATGATAGTGACGACGATGATGAGGACGAAGAAGACGAGGAGGATGCAGAAGGAGAAGCCGAAGACGGCGATGAACAAGCTGAGGGCGAGGAGGAAGAAGAGCAGCAAGAAGAGGTTAAGCAGGAGCCAGAGCCGCCGGTAAAGAGAAACCGGAAAACTGCGCCTCAACCAACGGAGCCTGTACCGCCACCAAAGCCTGTCAAGCAACCCGTCGTTAAGACAGGCTGGGCAGCACTACGAAGTGTTCCTCGAGCCCCTGCCCCTGAAAGCATGGACTTGGACGAAGAAAAGTTTGATGTTGTCTAATGACACGGGGATATGTACATATGTAACGATAGACTAGGCGGGATATGAATGATGGTGGTGTACACAACATAGGGAGTCGAGGATGATGAATATTACCAGCGTTGAATGAACATTGGTCAAAGTGAATATGTTATTGATGCATTTTTATCGATATCTGAATTAAAGGGAAAAGAAAGTCCCAGCAACAAAGGACGCAGTAAGGAGACCCATGGTATCATTCCATCGTCGAACTTCAAAGTCAACAACTTCCCCTCGATCTCAACCTCAACGCAATTCTTTCAGCACCGTTCACCTCTGGTAGGCGAGAACTTCAGTGCGACCACTTCGGTGGTAATCAGCAATAGGCATCTTACAATTGCCACACTGGTGATGAACATCCTTGAGCGAGGAGATGCAATAGGGGATACATCCACAGCAAGTAAAGAAGCACACCAGCGCGGCGATAGCACTGCAACTGTCAGCAACCACTTCTTTTCTTCAAGAAAGGCAAGGGAAAACTTACTGAACGAAACCACCAGATTCTTCCGTTGTGATAGTCATGGCCCTCACACCACAGGCTGGGCAAACGACCGGTGCACTCTGACTCTGCAGAGACTGGAGCGGCAAGCTTTGAAGTTTCTGCTGTTGTGGCTGCGGCTGCGGGGGGGCATTTTGGTCCTGTTCGAGCTGGTGTGTAGGAGGTGGGTTTGTAAGTGGCGGCTGGGCGAGCGGTGAGCTGAAGTCGCGGTTCTCGTAGTCTGGAGGTTGTTGGTTATCAGCGGATAGTTCGTGCTCGGAGGAGTGATGAGCGTGATGCTGATGATGCTCGGGATTAGGTGCTAGACCACGTTAGCAAGATGATCTGGAATCGTCACAAGGAAGATAGCATACTAGGTTTCTCCATTGTGAATGTGGATATTGGTACGGTTGTTGATGAGATGAGATCCGAATCTGGTGTCTTTCTGCGCCGAGCTGTCCAGTGTTTTATAAAGAACGTCTAACAAACTGGTGATGATGATGAAAGGATAATCTCGGAAGTTACCTTGTTTCTACTGCGCCAAGGTTAAGGTAGTCACACAGCCTCACGATCAAGGAAGGAACCAAGCACGGCAGGAAAGTCCTCTCATCACCAAGAGAGTTCAACGGGCGGAAGGTGGCCCCCAGCTTTTGAAGGAAGAGGCAGTGACGTCAACAAGGATTAAGATTGTATACCATTCGTCTGTAGAAACCCTTCCATGAAGGTGATGATCATAACATGAAACTTGTAAGTTGTGCTGTATCGAATGGTTGGCCGACGTCACAAGCTTGGCTTGCCAGGGTGGAAAGGTAAATGTCCGTGGCTGTGCTTGATGATCAATTTGTGGCGAGTAACGACGCATCACGAGTTGAGCAGAAGAGTACAGGGATAAGAGGATGTGTTGTACGGAGAATAAGTTGGGTATAGTTGGGGTCTGTTATAAGTTGGAATGGAGATATTTGTAGATGGTCTGAGAACAGTCAGTGTTGGATATCAGCGCTAAGCGCAGTTCTAGTCAGATCGGAGAGTTACGAGAGATCTTGTTTTTATTTATATCTTCTTGTCATTAAACTTCTAGTAAAAGCTGCAATGTTGATTGCTGCAGAGATTCTCATTCTCATCGTAGTAGATTAGTAGAGTTGTTGATGGACGTATACGTATTGCTTGGAGTGTGCCTGGGCATCAAACCTCGCAACTAACACATGAACGGGATCAAACAAAGGCTTCAACAGAGTAAATCAAACTCAATCTATAATCTCCTGGTAAAGAACCTGTTTAATCCTCCCCATCACAACATGCTCGAGCATTCATACAAAGTTCACGCAACTTCATGCTCCAACATAACTCTTATCTTATCACTAATCTTATCATCATCTCCACAGCACGTGACACCTTCCAAACTTTCCACTCCTCCATAACCGCATCACGACCTCAATCGCCATATCGTTCAATCCAATCCCCCCCTACAATCCCTCAAAATGACCGGCCGACACAAAGCAATCCGTCTTCCACCCCTCAAGACCCTGCGCGTCCACAACCCCAAGCGCCAGGTCGAGAATCCCTGTATCGCTATCATGTCCAGCGTTCTTGGTACATACTCCCCTCCCCCTCTACGGTTCTCAACTGGCAACTACCGATCTACCCCTCTTTAATACCGTTTGTGAGACAGGATACTGACAGCGGATATAGCATGCTGGGCCTCAGCAGGTTACAACGCAACAGGCTGCGCAGCAGTAGAGAACCAGCTCCGCAAATGCATGGACGGTCCGGCTCCTCCCCCCGCGGGCACGAATACGATTAACTATCACCTCGCACGAATGCAAAAGTACATGACCGGGCCAAGGAAGCAAAAGTAAAACGTATTAAAAGAAGAAGAAGAAGGGATATGCATTTTGGGCGTCGGAAGCGCTGCTTTTGCTGGGATGGGATTGGATTCGAGATATGTACAACATTACCCGCATGGGGGATAGAAGGGGGGATGTATAAATATCGCTGTACGATACAGTAACAAGTACAATTCAAGTCATGACAATTTGAATCAACAACAAACCGATGCTTCATGGTCTATGGATGGAAAGGTTACGGGACTAGTGGAAACATCACGATATGCGAGACGGAACAGTTCATTCAAAGTGTTTGCATTTCACTACCTCACTCTGCACAACACCTAATACTCAAATCAACAACTCTACCCATCATAAGGCGCACACCCAATGCCACAAGTTTCCCACATCCACCTCTATTGCGCATGGGGGGAATCACACCCAAAACAAAAAGGGAACGAGAAACCCGAATCTCTTGAAGACAGACACAAAAAAAGAAGTTAAATGACAAAGAACGAGAAATCAAGAGAATGATGATAAACGCCCCCATTTCTTAGTAGTAGCGCCGGATCCCATAAAACTGTGCTGTAAGTGACTGAGAAGATAAATGATCCCGGCAGAGAAACAGCTTCGTCTCACAATAGAAAGAAAAGACGCATGCAATGCGAATCGAGTCATTTCTATGCAAGAAAAAGCCGCCCCGAACCCAAAAAAGAAGTCTTAACCCAAGAAAAATAATGTCCATAGGACGAATGAGTGGCTCGAGTAGGCGGTTTTTTTCGTTAGATAGTGACGATAGAAAAAGAGATGTGTTCGAAAAGTCGAGTTCGCTTGCCGTCTATAGGATAATGTATCGGCCTTGCCCAGTCGTCCAGACGCCCTTTGGTCGTTATCGTGCCTTTGATCATGGATGGTTTCTTCAAGTAAATATATGTATGTTTTGTTTTCCGTGCGCCGAAAAATGCGGTAATGATCCGTGGGTATCCTAAGCACAATGCACCATTTCTGCCTCCTCTCCAGGTTGGGGGTGTCGATCGACATTTGAGTGCGCGCCTACAAGAGGTTGTCTAGGAAGTGCCACCGACGCAGAAGAGCTCTATCTCTCCTACGCCTCCAGAGTACATGTTCCTGACACCTTCGCGCCACTCCATGAAAGCGATCTGGATATCATCATCGCCTTCGATGGCGACAAAGTCACCGTCTTCGTCGCGGTATCGAAGCTTGAGCAGGCCCTTGCTGATACTGCTAGTAGTGAAGCGGGCGAGCTTGGCGTCGATGCGATCAACAAGAGACTGATAGGTAATGTTGAACGCTACGACTAGGGTGACATAGTTTCCTGCCTCGCAGTTCACTCGAACCTTGAGCTGTGTTGGCAGGGGCATTTCCGGGCTTAGAGGGTTCGAGTTTGGTGGCATCGTTGCTGTACCAAGAGCTGGAGACACTGTTCGTGAGTTGGCGGCAGCAGCGTCAACACGAAGAGCATTTCCTCCAGCACCTGGTGTCATTGATCGTGGATGAACTGGTTGTGAAGGGAAGTGGTTCATGCTACCACCCACACTGCCGGTGTGCTTGTGCATTCGCTCTCGCTGAGCGCCTGGACTGTTTGTTTGAGCTCGAGTTGGCTGTTCATTTCTAGGTGAGCCTGTTTGTTCTCGGCCAATACTGGGGTTATGGCCAGGATGCAAGTGTTGAGGGATGCCAGGGACTGCTGGAATGTTTCCGTGACTAGGCTGTCGTGTGCGTGGCATTCCTGGTCCGTTAATATCAGGAGTGCTGTACGAGCGGTTCCTGTGTTGAGCAGCAAGAGCTGCTTGACTGCTAGAGGCCATTGCTGGCAGAGAAGGTCCTCGAGGGTTACGTCCATGAGGGTTTGGTGAAGGGCCGTCGCGAGAGGGAGCACGTGGCATGGCGGGTGCGGTGTAGCGGTTGCCGTTGCCATCCTCCCATGTTGGCTGAGGAGTGGCACTCTTGGGGAGTCCATAGTGAGGTGTTGTAAACATTCCACTGGCAGCGCTGGTTCTTGATGATGCTGGCGACTCGGCGACGGGAGAGAAGTAGCTATCGCCTGCCCAGGCGCCGGGTGAATGAGCACCATTCGTTGGTGTCTGAAGGCTGAGAGGTGCAGGAGGCGCTGGCAGAGGGAATCGAGGCGGAGGCGCTCTCACCATCCCAGCCAGTGAAGCAGAGCTCTCTCCGGTTCCCGCCCGAGCGCGAAGGTTACTGGTTGAAGCTGTTCGAGGCACGATACCCACGGGAGGTCCAGTAGGGTACCCGGCGGGTGCTGTTGCCGGTCCCATGTCTTCGTCATCGTCATCTTCCTGCAAATATGGATTCTCCAGCCCAGCTCCATGCTCTCGTGTCCAGGCAAAGTCGGTTGAAAGGGAGTCTGAGTTCGAAGACTGGCGCGGCACGTTATGCTTCCTCTGGGTCTCCAGAGTCATCACCCATTTCCTCAAGGTCTCTTCGTTCAAGAACTTGATGACAAAGTTCTCAACACCAGGGTCTCCCTTCCACCATATCTGTACGCTGTGGTTGCCTTCCCAGAGTCAGTTGTGTCGATTATTCTGAGGTTCATAACTCACCTGGCTTAGAGAAGGACACAATATCAGTTACATTAGTCATGAAGATTCTGCCTTTCAACTGAAGCTTGGCGCTCTTGTTCCGCGTCTTGGGACCTGATGACCGCAGCTTGTCCTTCTTGTCCTTGCTCTTGCTTGATGAGATCTCCTTGCAGCACAGGAGAATGGACTCGAAAAGGTAGATTTCGTACTTTGCAAGGTCAGTATCAGGCCCCTGGAATCTGGCAAGCAGACTTACATCCTTCTCTTGGTCTGTCTTTCCGGTGATCACACCATACACGCCATGCAGGAGAAGCTTGCCAAATTGTTCCACTTTGTGATTCTTCCAGTCCTCAACTCGGTTTGTAAGGTCCTCGAGAGCCTCATCAAGCAAGTCGCGGTTAACGGCTTCGTTAGCCTTTTTCAGCACTCGCTCAGCGGCCTCGCAACCACTGGTCAGATCCATCTTGACTTCATCATCCTCGCTCTTCTTGTTCAAGTCCTGCCAAGTGTTAGTTATTGAATATCGAAGAAGCGCAATGAACCCACCTTGAGCAACAGAGGATATTTCACCAGTCTTTGCATGGGCTTTAGCAGGAAACCATCCAGGGTGTTGAAATCGGCTGCCACTGGGTGTGAGGAGCGTTGAATCTTGTCGAAAACCTGATTCGCGACCATAGCCGCCTTACGTTGGTTTGCGATAAAAGGCTGGTAAATGTCGAACGCATCCTCGTACATAATAAAGGGGGCCCCCCATCGTTGGTTCGCAGCAGACAGGGAGTTTGTTGTCTCTACTCGAATCAAGAAACGGCGCTGGAAATCGAGAATAGCATTGATGTTGAGGAAGATCTGATGGAGAGTATCGCCAGGAATTTCGCCTTGTTGATCGAGTGTCTTCTTCAAGTCGTGCAGGTTCTCGAGATCTTGAACGTATTTTCGCTCGGTGTCGACAAGCTCACGGATAATGTGGTCTCGGTAGGTCATCTGTCCGCCCGTGGGCTCGTTGGTACCGGGTCCATCCTCAGGGTATGGTTGAGGTTGAAGGAGATACCCGCGTTCCTCTGCTCGGTCCAAGACGTAGTTAACAACTTGAGTCACCTATTGTCATCACTTTAGCTCAGCCTACTTATCATAGCCAATATCTACCAACCTTTACAAAGCCACTGGTATCATTACCCATCAAGTCAGTTATCACAAAACTATGGGAAGATGGAATATCTAGATCCTTCATGCAGGCCTGAACGAATTTGAAGATGGCGATCTTGGACTTCTTAGCTTCATTAGCGCTAGGGTCCTCGACCTTGAGCTCTTCGTTAGGTCGTAAGGCATTGTAAATTAGGAGTAACGGATATCCTGTTCGAAAGAGATTCCATAGAGGATCAACGGGATCATTGGGGTCCAGCTGATCGAGATAGGGGTCGAAGCCAGGAACCTGGGCCAAGCGCTGCTTGAGCGAAATGCAAATCTGGTAGAGCGATCGTGAAGCGTCGGCCTTTTGATTGATAATATTCGCAGTGGCTAGCACGGGCCCACCGTTCTGTGGTGTGGCGGTCGTAGCCGTGGACAGAGAACTCAACGAAGCCGAGGAGCCAGCAAAGGCTGTCGAGCCTGAGAGTTGGCTGGCGCGCGGCGCATGGTTCATACTGGTCTGCGAGAAGCCACTGAATCCGTTGGAGTTTGGCTGAAAGGCCGGAGCTGTATTATTTCGTAACAACGGGGCATGGGCCATAGCCTTCTACGCCATCCGTCGAGAGGGAGCGACTTGGGGAGAGATAGAGAAACGAAGCCGACAGCAGGGAGAGCGAGAGGGACGTTGCAGCGAGGTAAAGGTTGTCGAGGGAGATAGGTTCGTGTGGAAGCGCCGTGGGGATTGTCTTGGGTGTGAAATGTCTAGGGATGTCACTTGGCGTTGGACTCAGGAACGTTTCAACGAGCGGTTCGACGTCATTCGGCGGTGAATCGCAGCGTGAGATTCGAACGTTGATTTTTCGCAGCTGCAAGACAGGACAGGCGGGGTAAGGGGGTTTGAGGAGGAAGTGTCGAAGCGAAGCGGTTTGAGGGAGTAATTCGAAGGTTGGAGCGACGACAAAGAGCAAACGGTTGATCGCGGCAGGTGTCCCTCTTTGAACGTATACTTCTGAAATCGGCAGCGGGCCTGGTGATGGCTGGTTGAGAGTGCAGAGGTGGTGGTCTCGGGGGTCAGGCGGTGGAGCGATCGAAGGGGGGGTTCAGTGAAGCGGATCGACGATGCCGAAATGGAAGCTGGCAGTTTTTGAAACGACGGGCGTAGACTCTGTCTGATCTGGCAGGCGGGCCAGGTATTCCGATGTGAATTTGACTTTTGGTAGGGCAAAAGAGGAAGAGAATTACAATAGAGTCAGAATAAACCGTTGTTGCCGCAGTTTTTGTCAAAGAAGGATTTCGACGAGGCTGGGCGTAGGTTTAAGGTAAGGTTGAGCGGACGGCAGATGGGAAAGTCGTTTAAAGGAGGGAAGACCAGAAGCGGGCAGCGAGTGAGCAGCAGCAGCAAGCAGCTGGAGAGAGGAGGCGGAACGGAAGCGGGCGGTTGGCAATTTAGCGGTACCTAAGGCTACTGGGCTGTTAGTGGAGGTTAGTTAGTGATTTATGATTTAGTGGGGGTGGGCGCCGCGGCCATTTCAGAGGCTGGTTGGCGCTGGAGCAGCCAGTGAGTGGAGGGATCTCATCGGTCTCAGTTTGGGTGAGTGATACTTTACGCGCTGACATTGTCACTCCGAAGCAAATGATTTGATGGCCTGACATGACTCAAGTGATTACATATTAGGTGATACTTTCTCTGTTTCTCTCTGTACGACAGTTGAAGCACAATCGCTTGAGTAGAAAAACCCATGATCTGGAGGGGAAAAGGGGATCAGACCCTTGTGCAAATGGGACTGTGCGCGATATCACACAGCCGACACTGTACCACTGGGCGCAACTGTAACCGATGGAGTCCGTGCGATGAGTTCGAGGGACGTGCATTTCTTTGGGCATTAACAAGTCTTCCCCGGTGCGCATCCTATCTCCATCCATCCTTATCCATTATGTTTCAAATTAGCCCAAAGCACTTCCTTCACTTCCTCCTCGGGCCTTTTCAATCGTCATTGGCAAGTCATCAACTATTATTTAAGTTTTGCACAAGAAAGAAGCTTTCTGGAAGGAAGTCAATGGGTACATGAGTCGTGCTGCAGGCGAAATGCTGGGCCAAGACCCTGATCTACAAGATGGCTGGTCCAATGAAACACCAAAATCCAATGGTAACAGTAGAGCGTTACCAAGCATTGTCACTAACCACTTCTAGTCCCCCCTTGTTCTTTTTATGATTCAGGGATCAACAGGGGTTAAAGATACTGCCATCGCTATCAGCATTCAAGCTAAAACAGAAAAGAAAAGAGCATTGCTGTCACCGTCACATGGCAATGATTGACTTGACGCCCAAAGAGGGGAGGGGAGGAGACATACAAGACAAGGGTCTTGAGAAAGACGATGGACCTGACATGGATAAGCCCCTGAATCCGCCAGAACGGGTGGTGTGGTTCCCCTCCTCTTCCAGAAGGGCATTGCATGAATCCATTTTCCTGTCTACTTCGATATAGGAAGCTGCATCAGTTTGACACATCCGAGGAGAAGCTTCAACACACGTTATCAACAACATGACTGACTGAGGTTCAGTGATAAATCTGTCTTGTATCTTGTTCATGTCAACTTGACTTATCTCTGGGCTCAAAATCGACGCCATGTGCCCACTGCCCGCGGCGGCTAGTCACCTTTCACATACCCAATCACCGCTGGTCGATATTATCTTGTATCATGGGATTTGACGACAAGATATCCTCAGCAGATCTTTGCAGATATTCAACGCAGCTATCCGAAGTATTTTCTTCTCATCATAAGATTTTACCATGAATCTCTTCATAGACCCTTCCAACAAAAGCAAGCACGCATCCCACAACTTGAACTGTCAATCACCCCTGCCTGACATCATGGGTCTTAAAGCTGCTTCTTCAATCTCTCCAAGCTCATGGGGGGGCGCTCGCTAGCTTCTCTTGGAGAAGGCTTCATGGAACCTTTCGAAGCCGGCTGTTGGTAGTTCTCTGTTGGTTTGCTGCACATTTCCGCTCTGGAAGTGCTCCCCATTCGGGAATAGTGAAAGAACATGCGTTACAGCGTATGCAATCTGAAACGCGCGGCCTAATGCACAGGCCAGCAACAAGCTTTGTGCAGAAAATCCCACTGTCAGCATCATATAAAGCCAAATCGAGGACATGAACAAAGAAGGCTTGCATTTAGAATGCTCGAATCGGCCAGAATGAACTTGAATATTGAGGCTAAAACGTAGCTTGAAACATAGAATTGCCCGCTTTTGGCTCGACTTGCTGTACGCTACTGTGTGTCTGTTTATGCCTCAGCTGCAACTATCGACGATCTTTCCACAAACCACTCAGGGATTAACCATATTCTGTCCATGATCAGCGCCCCAGTGCTTGTTCTCTTTAATATCCGAGACCTTGAGCTTTGCAAATCTCCTCCTTCCACATATCGTATCGGTCATCGCCCGAATGCTGTGAAACTCAACTTCAGCTCAATAGGCAGCCTACAGGTAGACCATCTCGTATTATTCCCGTGACACTTTACTACACATTTTGACTTTTCTCGTCGATCCTGAAACAAGGTGCCATCCCGACTTTTGTATGTGGATAGTGTTCATGCGGAGACCAGAAGTGGAAATCCTCCCCGTTTAAAGTCGGGTGCCAAGATGAATTAAAACTCGACGCTTTTGTCTCAGGAATTCGTTGCGCCTCCACATTTTTCTTCCTCATGTTCCAGCCTTGTGGGTTTTCGTGGCTTCTTGCGTGGCCCAAGGTCGATAAGCTTTGGGCTATGGCTTGACGATGTTGTTTTTGGCACGGTTGATCCCGCTAATGCTTGGGTGAAGCTGTCAACAGCACATGGATATGCCTTGCCGAGGTTGAGAGCCGTGAAGCTAGGTTGATCTTGAAAGGGATTGAACGCGGGGTTGAGTTTAGATACCTAGTATATGCAAACTTCAGGTGAATAGTTGAGGCTGTTTGCGCAAGTGGAATAGATTCCGAGTTGAGAATAAACTTTCTACGGTGTATATTCAGGATATTGAGGCTTGCATCCAACAAGTCGACCTAGGAGAACAAGACATCCCATCAAAGAGTATGTCACAGCTCTTCTCATTCTTTGTTGCACAGCCTCCCCAAAGACCTCCGGTCCCTTCCAAAAGACGGGATAGTTATCATGAGACCAACAAACTGTCATCACAGAGAGAAGCATTCCCACTGTACCCAATGCGCCATCCTTCTTGTCCATGATCAAGCTGATCATATTGCGAAAGAAGACCTCTTTGTCCCCATCACCGGGTTCAGTCCATTCCCTTACGATGAGATCAATGTCCTTTCCCGCTTTCCCTTCGTCCGTCTTGTCTGTGCGCCTGTATTGGTGGATCGTATACCGCGGTATGGTGATGATCCCATCATCTTTTGAGAAGATGGCTGTGTGGTCTCCGACTGTCACAAGAGCATAGCCTTGGACGACTTGAAGGTATTCAGTGTGAGTCTCGTGCCAGTGAAGACCTGTGCCTGGTGTGTTGTCACCGGCTCTCAAGTAGATATCAACGACTCCCAGCTTGCTTGTTTGAGATGAGAAGTCGATGCCTCCAGGTGGGATGAAGAGCTTGTCTTGGTCTCGTGTGACTGTGCGGGTCATGTGGAATTGCTCTTGATCCTCGAGTGGCTTCGGATAAGGATTTGCGTGCAACATAACTCTGGAATATTTCTCCTTATGAGGTGGTAGGCCATTAATTCTGACTTATATATCCTTCTATAAAATCTGTCAGCACGTCGGCGACTTTCGATGTGATGCGGGAAGCATTACGCCGATCGAGTGCTTTTTCCGGTTCAATCCGGAAGAAGGCGCCAACACAAAGCAATCAACGACGGAGAATCATCGTAGCTAAACTTAGACATTACAGTTTTTAGTTACTCTCAGTGTTTGAGGATTGCCTGTTCAATTTACTCTTGTGATGAGTTCAAGAGTAGAAGTATGTCTTTAAATCCACTTACCCTACAAATGAACAAAAGCATCTATCTACTGCTCATGGCCAACACTTCTTAACCCATCTCTCAACTTGCTAATTCTTGGTGAATGCATAGTGTAACAACTCTCAGTTGGTCAGTTACTGGATCAATGGACCTTTTAAAAAGCCTGCGATAACAGCTTTGGCTCGCCAAGCTGTCTTTCTTCCCTTACACCGGTACCCCTTTGTGTGAGCCAGCACAAAGTCAAGAAGACATAACGTAACACCTCCGGGACAGAAACTATACGACATTTTACTGCGTATCCGGATGAACCAGTGCTTCTACTCAACGTTGTTCATATTGCTGGATCGGCCATAAATCTGGTTACCATCATCGTTCAACCCGGAAGCGCACGATTTAGATGCTCTGGACAAACTCACAGTCATTCCCACCATGAACAGAATCTTGGTGCGCACTCAACTGACGTATCCGAATTGGAGCCTTTGACGTCGTAGAGTACAGACTGTCAGCCCAAGCAGTCATATCAGCGTCCTTCAGTACGAACCTGTCTAAGCATTTGTTTGCGACATAGCCCAGCGACCTTGATCAGATGGGTACAATTGATGGTTGAGACCAAAGCTTAGTCGCGCAACACGCAAAGGACAATTTGGCCCCAGGATCGTCAAGTCCGGACTCATATGTCGTTCATGTAAGTCCATAAGACAATAACATGCCGTCTCGGTTGGACGATGATCACTTACACAATACCTTACCGAGGATGGCCAGATTGCGCACTAGGCTATTCACAATATAGAACACGTTATAGAGTATTCTAAGCTTAATCGAGCTTGCAAAATACAAAGAGAAACCCGCGTATGGTATCCGGTCGCTTACAACTGTGACAGCTGAAACGGCACGGAAGTACCGAAGAGAATAGCTGATCATCTAAACCTTTTCCGTTGAAGAATCTTCAACGGCATGACACTAGAACTGCGAAAACTGAGAATAAGCAAAGAGAGGTTGGGGTTCTTTGCACTGGAAGAGAATTGATCGTCATTGATGTCTTGGATTGATCATGTCTCGTCTACCCCAGTTCAAAGAGGTTCCATGATCCTCAATTTGTAGGGGAGCTGGTGACGAAGTAAAACCACACGATTTCGTTCAAAATATTGAGATGTGTATCAGGATAAACCTGGGGTCTTTGGCATTGTTCAGCCTAACTGGCGACAATTGGGTGAAAGTCAATTGACAACCTGCAACCACAGAGCATCTACCCCAGGCTTCACATTCTTCATGGAGTCGAAATGCCCTATAGCTTAACACTCTTTCTTCAGTTCCCGATTATTCAGCTCTCACTCCACTCCAACCTCAGCTGATTGTCATGAAACTCCATTCAGATCTCCTACTCGTAGTATCCTGGATGTGCGGAGGACAGAGCTTTGAAGCACTGCGCAAGGCAGGCAAAGCGCCTCCCCAATCAGAAAGAGGCACTTTGTCCATGGGCCACATTGTCATAGTCACTTTCCGGTCAGGCTGAACGATCTGCTCCTATTGCGAGGGGAGAATGAATTCACGATAGGGACCGTGGAGGTCATAGTGTCCTTCTATGACATGAGAAGCTATGACGTCCACATGTCTGAACGCTTGTATGATAAGGGCCTTCACTCGCTGTGATATCATTAGTTATGCGAACACTTCTGATAGTTTGTAGTCCAGGTCTGGGCGATGAAATGGAAATGTGAATTCCTGACTAACAGCGTCCGTGAACCTGATAGGAGTCGCTCACGTCTTACCAGGCTTCCTGCTGATGCATTTTTAGAGTTCGCGTGTGGGGAATGTTGGATATCTTCTGTTGTAGGAGTTTCTTCAATCTGAGCATTTCGCTGTGCTTTCTTCTGGACTGCCTTCTGGTACCTGGGCCCTTGATGCAACGGCTCAACACTGGATGCCACTTCACAAGTAATGACGCGTCTATGCTCAGCGCCGATATCAGCTTCTGATTCATCTCTAATGCAGCCTTCTTGTGACGTTTCCCCGGCGGTTGCGCATCCCCTTGGCTTCAATCGGGTTTGGGGGTCCTGTCCGATCCCATTGCCATTCTGAGGCCTCCTCACTCAGCTCAGCTACTGTCAAACGAGCTCGCGCAAGATTTATACCTTTAGCAAGTCTCTTCTCGTACCAAATATCCGCCATCTTTTTCTTCAAAGCCTCTGTGGTCTTAGTTGGTGAAGTTGTTATCTCTGGTTGTTTCTCAGCTCTGATCTTTGCCGAATTATGGTCGTCGACGTGACCATCTCCTGGATCATTGGTGATGGCTGCTTCTTCGCCTGGCGAAGCCGCCCGTATTCTTTCTGATGGCTCCATGTTTAACGATAAGATATCTGGAGAATCATGCGAACTATTCGCGTCGAGTGTTAGCCAGGTGTTCACCACCCTTAACACCCTCCAAGGAAGTTCGTCATCCAAAGCTGGGACTGCAACAGTGCCAACTGCTCTAAATGTCTTCCAACATTCTTGATATAATTCTTCACACCAAATATTACGTATCTGAATACAGAGTATTCTTCTGCGATGGTCCCATATCAGAGGTTGGGATACTCACCAAACAGCAGCAGATCAAGAAAGTTGCTTCTTGCGGCTCGTCCCAAATATGACAACAGCATCATTCATCCCTTGACACAAAGTCTGTATCGGACCTCTCTTTCTCCATTTTGCTTTACTCTTTTCCAACCTCTGTGGCCTCTTCGGACATATCTCAGGCACAATCTTACAATTCTGACAGGGCTCAAACAAATGAGCATCCTCACACGACCAAACCAAATTCTGATAGCATCCGGATGCCGAGAGTCCCCTGATACAACGTAGACTCACAGCAAGATATGTGTTGCTACGGCCACCTGGGAGAGGAGACCATTGCCGGCACACCTGGTTTGGTTGCTCTGGGACTATCAGGTCCCCAATAATCTCCTGCGCGAAGAAGACGGGGATGGAATCTGTGAATGGCAGCCAACAGGGCTGAGAGCCGAAAATCCGGGAAGCATGAACTTGTCTTCGTTGGCTCACAGCCCTTTCAAATCCATCTACGAGCTCAAGCCAGTCCCACCCTTTGATAGTGCAGCGGCCTAGTGACAAGGTTCCGCGGGCACCTTCATCACTGTTGGCATTGATACTCCTCGTCTTCTGAATCCGGCCATATAACCTCTTGATAATACCAGAGATTTTGATATCCGAAGGATCCTCATCAGCCATCTTCTCGATAGCAATGCGCTCTGAATAACTTCTATTGGCGAGGACGTTGAATGCAGCGGTGCCCCCGTCTGCACTCGCAGTGGCATACTGAATGCCTCGCAGACCTTCTTGCTGTGCCCAGATATTGAACAACTCGAGGATCATCGATAGTTGGGAGACCATCCAGGCGCGTTCGTTCTGACTCTGGGTGTCATAGATAATGACTGGCATATTCTGCGAGTTCCGCAGGACTTGCTTGTAGGTCAGATCCTTCTTGTCATCAAGCTCGCGCTTATGGCCGTTTCTTAGCCTGAACCCTATCGAACCCTCTGCTTTAGCACCCCCTGCGCTAGAGCCTAGAGTAAGTGAGTTCAAAGATGCCTCTATGTTGGGCTTTTCGACCTCTGCATGGGAGTATCGTGGTTCATTGTGATATTGGCGCCGGGCCTCGGTGCCCAACTGCACCACGGCCTTCTCACAGTATCCCAAGACTGTGACTGATGTTCTCAGAGTGTCGTAGACCGTAATTTTGGTCCACACTGGACCACCGTCTCTATCAGGGGGAATTACTGGGTCTCGATCTCCCTCATCATCCAAGGTCTTTTCTTTCAGATGCCATTGGATAACTGGCTGCTGGTTGGGCAGAGTTTTGTAAGTGGTAGGGTAGAGGAAAAAGTAGATACCATCGAGGTAGATACCAGTTGCATTACCCTTGTCGTCTTCCAAGCTGACATCGCAAACTATCTCGGCCAGCTCCAGCATGGCATCAAAGGGCATCTGCAAGCCGAAAATTCCTGGGTGAACAGGGACCTCAAAGCCCTCGGCCATGACCGTGGAAGGGAACAGAGGGGTCCAACACAGGCCCGGTGTGCCATGTTCCAAAGGTTCCAATTCTTTCAGTGAAACATGGAACTCGTGGACTTCATCGCCAACACTTGGTGCGCGCAGGAAGCTGACCGACGAACTGGTTGTCTTCTTCGGTTCAGGCAAGCGGAAGGTTGCTGTGATCCAGCAAAGAAACTGTGAAAATATCGATATCTGAGTTGGAGAACCTTTGAACAACACTACTGAAGTATCTCGAGAATCTCCA
Organism: Fusarium hostae; assembly: GCA_002234235.1. Lineage (NCBI taxonomy): Eukaryota > Fungi > Ascomycota > Sordariomycetes > Hypocreales > Nectriaceae > Fusarium > Fusarium hostae. Next base: position 136,227 of record NJCR01001131.1, read on the forward strand.
CTCATGAACAATGGCCGATTAACTCCAGGTTCTTTTGGAACTTGGGTGTCTTGAAGTCGTCAGTAACACGACTAAGAGCGAGTAGAAGTAGAACATACCTTTCGAAGGCGGCTTTTGGACTAAAAACGCTTCTAGATCTTTGAGAAACACCGTGCCGTTATCTTTCCAGGTCGCTGAAACATATTCCTGGCAGGAAACCGCCAAAGAGTTTGAAGAATTTCCTGATATAGTTAGGATTGGGCCTAGATCATTGCTCCCATCTAGTTCTTCCTGCATACAACAGGAAGCTGCCAGCGAACAAAAAACTTGACCAGACAGATGTCTGTGTCACTGAAGCTCTCCAACGCTTCAAACACTTTCGATTCAATCATCTGTGTAGCCGCCAGGCCATTCTTCTTGCCAGTATTTGAATGTTTTTCAGGTGAGAATAGCTTCTTCTCAGGGGGAGTATTATGAGTCTCTATTGACTGTGGTTCTCTAATGACTGGCTCGGAATTTTCAGCCTGTCGGACTCGAATAGATTGGCGTTGGCTCTGATGGCTACGCTCTGTGAATCGTTGCGTAAGCGTCAATCGGCTCTGGCGCGAATATGTATATTTTCTGTCGACCACATTCGCCTCGACTGCGATGAGCGCTTTTGGTGGTGTTTGGCGCGGGCCAGGGGTAGGCTTCGCGATGTAGTCTCTCTGGTTATCATCCTGGACTGCCTGGTCGACAACTTTAAATTTCTCGAGCAACTCGCTGGTCGAGGCTCTTTTCACATCTTCTGTTCGCACGACGACCATGTATTTCTCGATGATATCGAGAATATCATGAATGTAGTTTGTGCATGACTTATGATGATCAAGTCTTCGAATGAACTAATGTAGTATGTCAGCTGCTCATCAACATCTTTCTGCCGCCTGGGGTATCCATCTCCACATTGACCTACATCTAATACCTGCGGCTTGACTGTAAATCGACGTAACTTATCGTCCTCTAGCTTGACAACTGCAAAGAAACTATCAGTCTTGAGGAATCCCGAAGCGTCCTCTGTTAATCGAGCATTTACAAATGCTTCAGAAAGCTCCCAGCCCCCCAAGAGCCAGCAGAACATCTCAAGTAGAACACAGCCAAAAGACCATATATCAGAAGATTGTGATATAATTCCACCCTCCATATCAATCTCTGGAGGCGCATAGGTGTATGTGTAACCCACTTTGGTGTTTTTTGTGAGAGACCTGCTACGCTCGCGGTGAAATTTCGTGAGTCCAAAATCTGCCAGGACAAACCATAAGGTTCATTATCCAATTCAAACCAAGTATATTCTCAGGCTTAATATCCCCATGCCGGCCATAAGACTTTACACCTTGGGAATTGTGAATAGCGTCCAAGGCAGCCAGCAAACCGAGAGTTTGTGTAGACATCCAGCGGATGACGTCGAGATCTCGGTTTCTGGTCTTTGAAAAAGGCCCAGATTTCCAGAACTCGTAGAGGTTACAAGAAGCCCAAGGTAATATCATGTGGTATCTGTCATCTAGCTCAAAGGTCGCCAGAAGTTGGATGATATGCCGATGGCCGACACCATTGAATCGCTGAAGCCCTTTAACTTCATTGTCGAATTCATAACGGTCCTCAAGCCTAAGTATTTTGAGAGCGAAATTCCCTTTGTGGCAGATTTCTAGCAGTAGTTTGTTAAAGCAACTCAACTTAGCACGTCGCTAGTAGGATAACCAACTCACCACCCCTTTGAGAACCTTCCCAAATTCGTGAGAAGATTTGTCGATTTTGATAGGTTGAACTGCTGCAAAAGCACCTTGAGTTATATGTCTGCCGAATTTCTCCAGTCCAACCTCAGACCCGTCAAGAGGACACCAAGGTAAAATTGTCCTCCGAGGGAGAACGTGATGAAACACCGGGTTACTGTCTTTGGGAACATGAAAGAAAGGGGCCGTGAACCTCCATTGACATATTTCAAAGAAGTCCAATTCATGGTGACGAAATCTTCTGAAGCAGCGAGGGGGATTTTCATCGCCTTTCTTTCGAAATCTGGCATTGCGGCTGACGTTTAGAGCCAGGGGCAGGTCACCGTCACAGACTTGATTCTGGATGAATTCATGGACTTCCCATTCCCTTTCAATCAAGACCAGGATTGCAAAGATTCTCAGATACGTCTTTTGACCTGAAGGTATTGGGAAAGGCTTTTCCGTGTGCGTATCAGCATCATCATCGATGTATAGCGGCCCAATTTGATCGGCGTATTGTGATGCAAGATCCCCGTACACTTCTTTTAGATGAGCTTCAATGTGCGTCTTGGTCAAGATTCGTGACAGGGTCAAGAACGGCAAGAATGATTGATGGCCGTCTGCACATTCTATAAAAGAAGATCTCAAAAGGTCCCCAAGCTTGTTGGAGCCCTCGAGGCTGTAAGGGTCCAGAGATTCATCGTTAACTAAGAGTGTAGGAATATTTGTGTCGTCCATGGTGTGCAGGACGAAACTCGTAGTAGAATAACTTCAGAGACTCGAAGTACCGTTTTGCCGTATTTGAGGAGGGCAAAGACATATGACAAAAGATTGGTTTGGGGAAAGTGTCAGAGCTGGAGGATTTCAGGAAAGTTGCCAAGTCCTAGGTGAGGGGTAGGAGAAAGAGCGGCTGAAGCAAATAGTGCATGGGTACCTAGGTAAGTATCACGATAACCACCATCTACTGCCAATAGGAGGGATCTGGGAAGTCATATCAGCTGTGGCTGCAGCTCATCCATGTCAAGTCAGCACATCATAACTTGATCCGCAAGAAGACTACAGCATTATCAAGAAATGGGAAATAAAGTTGAAATGCATAAAAATCACAAAACACAGTTCAGAATGTTCTGCATTACTGTCTAGGTTAAGAGCCAGAAAAGCGCCTGGAAGCTGACACCATTACTATTAGAATATGTGAGAGAGGTCAATGTAGTAGTGCCACGTATCAATACATATGCAGCCACATTAACATCCCAGCTCAATGTGAGCATCTCATTGACTGTTGAGTGGCAGCCTTGTCACAAACACCAAAGCAAGGATGTAGATCACCTGACAGAGACATCGTGATAGACTTAAGGTGCTTGGCGTCATTTTGTCTGATATTAACCAATCACTGCCGATATGGATGCTAACTATCAGTGTAATTCCAGGATTTTACCCCCTTACCACCATACTGTATCCTAAAACACCATAATACTGAGATGATCTTTAAGCATTCTGATACATCCTGTCCTATCAAGATCTCCAATACTGCTTTTGTTTTTCCTATTTCAAAATATCTAACTCAGCTAAACTTTGACGTTTGAAGAAGCGAAGGAGGGTCTGGCCATGATCCCTTCGGAATAAACCCGTTTCTCCTCTGCGGAAGTATAGCGGAGCTCCAAGCGGAGTTTGCTTGGCTTGGGTCTAATCACCTTGGGCACTACAACACCTTCATTTACAAGCTGGAGTTAAGGTTACTTGTTCGGAGTTAAGACACAGCACCCCTCCTCAAGGCTACCATTATACACTGTATCTTTTCGGGTTTAACTCTCGGCGATAGGGATCATATTATGTGCAAGTCGACGAAAGAATTCAAACCAGCGTCTTAAGGCACAACGTTCATACACATCAGGATACAGGGAGGAAAGGAAGAAATATAAAGTCTGGCTGGTAACTGGTCCGTAGCTCATTTTTCCAACTCACTTACCTCCCCTTTCCAGACTCATTGATCACGTAGTATAAGTAACCCTGATCCCCTATTGCTTTTGTCGAGCTCCTCCACTCCCTCGATCGCCATGGCACCTCCAGCAGCTCTTCCCACTAAACCTCTCAGTAGGACTGGACGACAAGTGCCTGCTCTCGGATTCGGATTGATGGGTCTGAGTGCGGTATATGGGCCTGTTGAGTAGACTCCCCGTTCCATATGTGCATCAACGTACAGTAGCGTTCGTACAAACACTCACTCCCTTAGCAATGACGAGAAACGCCTAGCAGTTCTGGACCGCGCCTGGGAGCTCGGCTATACAAATTGGGACACAGCCAATGCCTACGGTGACAGCGAGGTCCTGATCGGGAAGTGGTTCAAGCTGCACCCGGAGCGTCGGGCTGACATTTTTCTTGCAACAAAGTTTGGTCTGAGGTCCGCAGTCAGTGACAAAGGCGAGTGGAATATCTGGGCTGATAACAGCCTTGAATTCTTTCACGAGTGCCTTGAGGGCAGTTTGCAGAAGATGGGTGTTGATTACGTTGATCTTTACTATGCTCATCGTCTCGACCCCAAGGTGCCTGTTGAGAAGACAATGGAGTTGATGGCCAAGGCTAAGCAGTAAGCTACACCACCTAAAGTGTCTGATATATTGGGCTGTGCTGACACATCTGTATCAGAGATGGCAAAATCAAAGCCATTGGCATCTCTGAATGCGCCGCCAGTAATATCCGCCGAGCCTACGCTGTCGCCCCCGTCGACGCCATACAGGTCGAGTATAACCCTTTCTCATTAGATATCGAGAAAGAAAATATACTCTCGACGTGTCGCGAACTTGGAATCACCATATTCGCGTACTCGCCTCTGGGTCGTGGCTTTGTAACAGGTCAGATCAAGAGCATCGATGACTTTGCGCCCGATGACCTTCGCCGCATGTTGCCTCGCTTTAGCCCTGAGAACTTTTCGAAGAACCTAGTACTAGTTGAAAGCCTGAAGACACTCGCAGATAAGAAGGGCTGCACGCCGGGTCAGTTAGTGCTTGCATGGTTATCGGCGCAGGGCGAGGATATTATCCCAATCCCTGGAACGAAGAAAATTAAGTATATGGAGGAGAATATTGGGGCACTAAAGGTGCAGCTCTCCATGGAGGAGGTTCAGGAGATCAGGGATGAAGTTGAGAAGGCTGAGGTTGCGGGTCATCGAAACCCGCCGGGTTTGTTCAACGAGTATTCGATTACTGTTGAGCTTTGAGGTGTCATTGCCAGATAGGGATCTATGGGAACCGGTTTTAGCAGACATGAAATCCCAGACGTCATTGGAACCTATCTCCTCCATGGCACACAGGTCGAAGTCGAGTATGTGGCGAATGTTGAACAGTCAGTCGTGGTGACCAACATTATACCTTCATCCTCACACTGGTAGAAACTCTTGACATCATTCACTTTTGGTCTCAAAGTCACCAGCAACCAGCAGCAACCAATTTACACCAGCCAAGACGACACAGAATCAGATGGGGCGGACTCTCTGAGGCTGACGTTAAGGAAACTTTTGTTTGTCCCTCTGACACCGATCGATTTGCGTCAATCGCTCCTACAAGTTAAGCTGTTGTCCCCATAGGATCTGGACGGATGGCGATAGACTTTTTAAATATTCTTTATGTAAGAAAATTTAGCTAAAGTTTAATATTCAAACTGAAATTATCAAGATCTACCGGTATTCTGGTGGTATAACAACGCTAGTCATGACAACAAACCATACAAAATCAACCCCATTCATCCTTTTACTCGTCATTACTCCATTTCCAGGCTTCCGAGATAGCCTTCCAGTACTGCTCAGGATGCTCACGCATGTGTCCGACATGGTCAGTATCCTTAAAAAGCTCTTGTCGAGTCTCGTAGCCTCTCTGCTGGGACTCAGCAATATAGCCCTCGATATCCATATGAGAAATAATCTGATCCTCCTTGCTGTAAAGATACAATCGCTTGGCGTCTAGTGTCTCGTAGTTTGTATCGTCCACAACTCGCAGGGCGAAAGCACCAGAAGGCTCTCCACCAGTGAGCTTCTTGATAACAACGTCCAAGGTAAGGACAAAGCCCCAGACGCCCTTGGTGATGACAAAAGGCCAGGGGAAGAACTTGGCGGTGCCTAGGGCCATGGCATGGGACCATTGGCCCAATCTCTCCCACGACCAAAAGGGGTTTCCGGGCGTTGAGTCAAGGACAAGAAGTTGATGAGGCATCTGTCTACCATTCTTATCCCTGAAAGCCTTGAGCGTAGTAGCGTAGCTGATAGCGCCCGTGTTGGACATGCTGTGAATAAGAATAGGCGCTGTCTTTTCTTCGAGAAGTCCGTCAAGGCTGTCGATAACATGTTGCATAGCACGTGTTCGCGTCTCAAGACCAGTAAACATAGCGTCGGAAATAGGACTCAAAATGATAAGAATCTTGGAATGAGGGAAAAGAGCGCGATAGCCCTCTGCGTATTTGCCAACATGTCTAGCAAGTCCATCGCCCTAGCCGTAGATGACAACAGCAGCTGGATGATCGGCGGGTGTTTTCTCTGAAGTCTCCTCGCTAACGAGTAGTTTGGCGTTGATGGTTTTGAAGCCCGGAAGCTCAGGAAGTTTTTTGCCCGACATTTTCTATGTTATAAAGAGACTTGTTATAAAGAGACTTGTTATAAAGAGACTTATTATAAAAGGAGCTTGGCTGTGCTGACGAGGAATTGACAAGGGAGAGATGCATGGGAGGCAGGGACATTTTATATATCTCCTTAAACTAAACTAAGTTTTTTAGTTTCAAAGGATCGAGTAATGTGTCTATTGCTGACATGGTTTTTTGGCCTGTCAGATTCTATGTTGGGGACCGCGTGTAAAGTCCGTCGGACGTTTATGCGGATGAATTGCTGCTTTTGGGTATTGGAGCGGTCCCAGCAAAACATCCTTCAGCCCAACAATATGCAACCGAGGTTCATGGAGACCTTTATTATAAATTTGGGGATGGCGTCGGGGACTTTTATATAATAAAGTCAGTGGCGTGTACATATATTTATGTGAGTTTGATTGAGTCTACCTAGACAGCTGAATGGGACGGCAATTGATGGACGGTACAACATTGATCCACTTGTCAGCGGAGATTAAGAGACTGGAAATCAAGATGCACAGATCAGTCTTGGCATACGTCAAGATTGAAAATTATGCGCCAAGTGTTGAATCTAACGATGAGTAACCTTCTTCGGGGTTATCGATGTTGCGTGTATCTTACTCGGCCTTCTTTTAGCCTGCACATATACAATCATCCGGTTGGTTGAGTGCAATACTAAATTGCAGCTGTTGGGCGGTAGACAGCACCCAGAGTAAGCTGAGAAATCAAAAAGGTCAGACGACACTGATAGTATGGATAATGGAGGTCTTGAGGGTGACAGCAGAGGCTAGTATAGTCATCGATGAGTACGCTCGGGTTGGTCGAAATGAGTCAAACAAGTTGACATCAAGTCAAACGAAACAACAAAATCGTTAAGTCACGACTACTCACTCAGCATGATATCTCACTCAAGGAGAGAATTCGAAGTATCAAAAGGTAAGCATCATTCATTGCATCCGTGAGAAAGGTTTGAATATTTAAAAGCTGCAAAGGGCAGCCAGATTACCATTTCTTATCTATCTATCATAAGAAGTCTAGTGCGGTTGAGTGGTGACATGTAAAGCTCCCGGCTATCATTTTTCATAAAACAATGCAATGCGCCCTGGTATATTCCCGAAAATCAAACAACGTCCAATACACTTTTAAAAGGTAGCCGTGATCTTCCATCCAACGCGGTGGACTCTTGCAGCAAGGATGAAAGCGGTGCCAGCCAGGCAGAAGACACCAGCAAAAATCTTGACTCCAAGCCAGCCAGTTGGCCTCTCGAGGATAGCGCCGTTGATAGGGTTGGTGGTGAGTCCACCGAGAGAGGAGACGAAGAAAACGATGCCGCTCCGGAATCCAATTTCCTGAAGAGGCGAGATCTGAGCAACGAGTGGTGCAATCAGAGAGACGTATGCGCCGGAGCAGAAACCAAACAAGGCGGCGAAGGCAATGATGCCGTTTTGTGTGTTGCAAGGGATCCAAAGGGCAAGAATCCAGATCGCAGAAAGGAAGCCGACAATGATGAAGATGTTGTAACGGCCCATCTTATCACCAAGAATTCCTGAACCAACACGGCCAAAAAGACTGGCGGCGTTAAGAATAGGAATCAAATACTGAACGAGGTTGGGGTCTACGCCAGCATGAAGGGCCTGAACGGGCAGGTAGTCGATAGGAACGAAGAGTCCGTAGGTGAAGAAGAAGAATCCAAGCATGCAGAAGATGAATTCTGGTTCATGGAATGGCCTGAGCATCTGCGCGTGGGTGACCTTCTGAGGATTCGGTGGGTGGATCGATCTGACGGTGAGGTTGGCGATGATGAGGAGGCCAAGAATCATAAAGGCACAGATCCGCATGGACCAGCCGAATCCAACTTGCTTTATGAGGCGGGTGACCATGATGGGAAAGATGATACCTCCGATACTCGAGCCGGTTGCAAGGATGCCAAAGGCAGCTCCTCTATTGTTGTCAAACCATCCGTGAATTGTCGAGAGGGCTATATATGTTAGTCGAGTTTTAAGATGGGAAGATAGGGACAAGACGAGGCTTACCAGGCTGAAAGATGGCTGAGACACCGATGGCAGAGCAGACACCCTGAGACAGAAGAATCTGGTAGTACTCGGTACTAATCGACGCCATCATGATACCGAAGACATGCATGACACTTCCAACGAAGATAAGCCACCGCGGTCCATAGCTATCGTAAAGTTTTCCGATAACCGGACCCATGCCCATGATGAAGAAGATCTGCAGCGAAGGGATCCATGCGATGGTACTAGATGAGTATTGCTTCAAAAGATCGTTCTGGTAGTATTCCTGAAAAGAGCCCACACCTAGAATAATTAGTCAACGCCACAGAAATACACAGCATAAAACTTACTGTTGATCCAGCCAAAACTGCAAAACGAGGTACACCATGCGCCAAGAACAACAAGCCAAGCTGTGAGACCACCATCAGGCGCGCCACTTCCAGCTGGCTTAGCTGTAGGCTCAGGCTGTGTGGTACCCTCCTCAAGATCAGACTTTTCGTTGTTGTAGCCAACCTGATTCTGAAGCGTGAGCTCCGAATTGCGAGGCGACGAAGGTGCGGTTGTGTCTTGAGCAGCCATGATGAAAGATGCTGTTTATCTGATCGAGGGTTGCGTTGAGGCTCAAGTTGTTGACATGGGCGTGGAGATTTATAAGTACCAGATGCACGGGAGATCTGAACCTAAAAGGGGCCCATAGCACGCCTTATGGAGCTCCATATTCACGGTCATTCGTTCAATGGAGTTAATTTCGCGACGCGAGACTTCCAAAGGCCGATGATGGTGGATTGTTTGCAGCCGAGCTCAAGTCTCTGATTCGTTCCTTCGGTCTCGGAGCTTCTACCCCCACCGAAGCCGACGCTAGTATATCGATAAGATCGACCTTAACGAATTAGAACTCGTCATTGACTTCACCACCTTCAATACCCCGGCCCCGGACTTAAACCCCGGTGAATCTCAGTGAATCTCAGCTTACAAAGACCGAATCCTCATCCGTAAAATACCACAGTTCTCGGCCTGTCAATTATCGGTCGGTGTAATACCACATCATGTCTTCTCGGCCCCGAACTCGGTCGTGCGCCGTATGTCATCGCCGAAAAGTTCGCTGTGACAAGAAATCCCCATGTTCGCAGTGTGTCCGGTCTGGCTTTGAGTGCTCGTATCCACCTGCGGGGCCGCCTGCGAGACGGGCGAAGAAGACGACGATTAATGATGTTGCAAGTCGCATTTCGCAGATGGAGAAGACGATTGAGGCGTTCAAGGCTGGACAAGCTGTGTCGCCACAACCGACGGTGTCTACGAGTTCAGTAACGCCTGCGAATAGTGTTCCTACGCCGGCGAGTACAACTGGAGATGTTGAGGTCAGAGAGAGGGTTGGGGGTTCACACAATGTGGAACGGAGTTCTCGTGAGGGTCTCTTGTTCAATAAGGGAAAAAGTAGTCACTATGTCAACGAAGTTCTCTTTTCTCGAGTCATCGAGCAGGTAAAGACATTCTAGTGGTTTATGGATCTCGCGCTAACATATGCTCAGGAAGACGATGTGCGAATGGCCTTGGCAATCCCCAGAGACGAGCCACCCCATGATGTCAACTCCCCAACATGTCACCTGAACCCAATAGGATGGTTATCCGCCGGGATTTCGTCCGTGTCTACCGCCATTTATCATCCTCAAAGACGCGTGGCTGTTCGACTATGGAAAGTCTTTGTCGACAGTGTTGATCCATATGCCAAAGTTTTGCACCTCCCTACCGCCGAGACAGTACTCTACACAGTCACAAGCGATCCCAGCAAAGCTTCGAATGAAAACCTGGCACTTTGCTTTGCTATTTATTACGCTGCTGTTACTGCCATAGCCCCCAATGAGGTGATCGATATTACTGGGGAGGACAACAAGAAAGCTCTCCTCAGATACAGGATGTGCTTGGAGCAATCTCTAGCCCAAGCAGATTTCCTCGACAATCCCACAATCACCCTTCTGCAAGCCATTGCAATATATGGAGTAAGTTTCTAATAGAATTTTCAAAGAGCTTCACTAAAATTCAAATAGGCCGCAATGCGTGTCCATAGCTCCGGTCGAGCCGTCTGGATCATGAATGGCCTCGCACTTCGATTCGCACAGTCAATAGGTTTGCACAGAGACGGTAGTAAACTCGGTTTGTCCCCCTTTGAGTCAGAAATGCGACGTCGACTATGGTGGTACTTCCAAGAACGGGACGGAAGAGGTGCCGAGGATTATGGACTGCAAAATCCACCAGGCGTTAATCCAGTATATGGTGTTGAGCTACCACGGAACCTGCACGATAGCGATCTTTTTCCAGGGATGAAAGAACTTCCGCCGTCAAGGCCAGATTGGACGCGAATGACGTTACCGCTGTGCTGCAACCAATCATCTCAAGCTTGGGCTCAGCTCTTTCAGATGAGTTGCTCTGCCGATGGCATACCAGATGAAGATGTACGAAGACGGCTCATCAAAGACGCCGTTGAAAAGGTCGAAGGGATTCTGCAGCGTTGCAACCCCGTTATACCAGAGCAAAGAATGACGATTCGAACTGCTCGGTTGATCCTCTGCAAAGTCGACGTTGTCACCCGCCGCCAATGGCAGATTCTTCGCTCACCAGACGATCCCCAGCCACCAATGGCCACAGAGGCCGAAGTCACCGAAGCAGTCGAACTTCTCGAGCTCTCCAACAGCATGTGGCAAGACGACGACCTCCTCGCCTTCCATTGGCTCGCGCGCGCGTTTCCCCAATATCACATAATGCTCTTCATCCTCCGGCACTTGTGCATATGTCCGCGTGGGGGACTAGCAAAGAGAGCTTTTGCAGCTGTTGAGATTCATCTTGGGTATTTCAAGACGAGTGGGAATGGGCCGTTGAATGGGTTGAAGTGGACTGTTCTTACGACGTTGAGAGAGAGGGCGTTTTTGTTGATGCAGAAGGTTGAGAGGGAGAATATAGGTGTACAGCGGAATGAGAGTCAGCAGCTGGCGTTTCAGGGGACGAATGGGGAGGGGATGCAGAGTGGGAGTGATGTTGCTGTTCCAGATTGGAATATGATTTTGGAGGAGTTTCCGTTAGATATGGAAGACTTTTCGTTAATTTTCTGAGGAGTAAGGAGAACGTTTGTATGATCACATGAAGGAATATGACTTGAGTCAACGTTCATATATGGTCGCAAAACAAAGATATATTCTAGATTAAGCAATGTTGAGGTACACTATCTTGAAGATGACCTACCCTTCCATCACCATTGCCCACTGTTTGATTTCTTCAACTCATGGTCATACACTGTCATACCCAAACTTGGTCAAGACTTGAGGATTTTGTCTTTTTGGATTCTCAGAAAGTGTTTCTTCTTCTTCCACGTCTGCGAGTTCCTATCTTGTTAGCTCTTCGTGGTTTCTTTAAAGAGATACAGGACTTACGTGCGGTCCAACGAAAGTAGTGCTGCTGCCAGAGTGAAACAAGTCCCACGATCAACTGAAGGATGCCGAATATGATGGAGATGACGATTTCAGCAGGAAGCATTGATTGAGCCATGGCGCAATCAATCTTGTTTATGTTGCAGGTAAAATAGTTTCAGCTCCGTACATGCTTGAGAAAGAAAACAATGGGAGGAAAATCCTAACGAATTTGAATACGATATAACGAAACCGCAGCCCTTTTTAATGATATTTCAGCAAAGAATAGTGGTTTTGCAACTGCACAAGTGAATATGACTTCCTTGCATGGAAAACCAGGTGTTTGTTGGTGGCTGTTGGCTGCTTACATGGTACCCATGTCTCAGCACAAAATAGTACTTTTGAGTTCTCCTCGACGATTGGGTGGAAGTCCTGTGGCGTACAGGGATTGAAAAATTGTTGTTTTGTATGCCCCTGCTTCACCGCAAAATAGTAGTTTTGTAAAACGCGATGAGGCTGACTCTTGCGTGTTGACTCCCTTGTGGTTGCCTTCTTTCCTCCTTTTTGTTTCTCTTAAATTATTTATGATACCGCTCTCGCTCTTCTGTCTCTATCCATTCTATTTATCTTTTATTCAACCTCTCTCCCGACAGCTCTGGTCCATTCGCCAGCTAATAAGGTTGTTGCGAAAGATCGCCATGGATCCCTGGTTCACAACTCCAAACGATTTCTTCAGTGAATTCGATAATTTTGACCAACGACTTTCTGACGCTCACCTACCTCTTGGTTATGAGATCTCAGTTCCGCACGAACAGGCTCTGAGCCTACAGCTTGTTGCAGACCAGAATTATGCTCCACTCGATCCGGCTTTTGACTCTTCCATCCAAGAGCCCCAGGATGCCTCTGCTATTGACAACACGGATGGTCTGGGGGCCGCCCAAATTACGCCTACACCTACAATGGACCCTCCCCAAAATAGTAGGAAGAAAAAGGCCCCGACTCTACGTGATGAGGACTGGGAGCCATTTAAAGACCGAATCCTCGAACTCTACGATACGCACAAGTTGCCACTAGAGAAGGTCAAAACCATGATCGAGAAGGAATTTGGCTTCACCGCTCAGTATGTGATTTTGTTCATCAATTAAGACGGGCTCGGAACTATACTAATATGTGTTAGGCTACGGCAGTATCGAAGTCGTATAACCAAATGGGGCAAAGACAAGAATATCAAGAAAGATGAGATGACATCTATTGTCAGGAAGCACCAGCAGAGAAAGATTCTCGAGATTGGCAAAAGTAAGCTACGTTTTACGGTCAGAGGCAGAGAGGTTGAAGCGGACAAGATCGACCGATGGATGGACAGAAATAATGTCCCACGAAATGATCTGTATGCTCCGAGTTCTGCGGCATGTAAGTTAGATCCGAAAATCGTGAGGTCAATGCAGCTGACTTGAGATACCGAAGCTACCCCATCCGCAGTTAATTGTAGAACAATTTCTGAGAGAGGTTCCCTAGCCCACAGTCCTGCCTTATCAGAAATGAGCCTCACCTTCTCATCCGGGGGCATCACACCAGTAGCTCAAAGTCCAATGGCATCTTCTCCCGCACTCTCTGTACGAGGAATAATCCAAGGCCGCGGCAGTACTTTCACTGGACAGAGCCCGGCTCCTTTCTATCAATCTCTTCCAGCCCAACTCCCGGTTTCTTATCCATCAGCTACAAGCCCTGTTCATCCACATTTGAGTTCTGCATTAGCCCCCCAGCAGTATCGCTACAGACAAGCTGATGAAGATCGTCTACGATCAGACCTATCTGTGGCAGAGATCTTGTTCGGATCCGAGGATGCTCAGACCCTCCATATATTGACAATGCTGGGTAATGTTCTTGCTCATCAAGGGAGATACAAATCCGCCGAAGAAATGATTAGCAGAGCGGTTGCAAGCTATCAGAAGACAGTGGGGGGTGACGATATTCGCACTCTCGATGCTTCAGAACTCCTAGCACGAGTTCTAATCCGTCAGGGCTTCTATCGTCAAGCCGGGAAACTCCTGAGAGGATTACTTGAGTCCAAAAAGGTGACTCTTGGCGAGGAGCACCTATCCACCCTGTCCTGTATGGTCTGCCTTTCAACGGCATATATGAATCAAAAACGGTGGAACGAGGCTGCAGTGCTTTCTGAGCGAGTATTAAAAATATCAACGAGGGTACTGGGTGAAGTGGACTACAGGACGCTCGACAACAAGTCTGAACTGGGGCTTGCATATTTGTGTGCGGGGCGATTGGAAGATAGCAAGCAGCTACTAGTGCAGGCGCTCAAGTCATGCAAGATCTTTTTAGGGGATGAGGATCTCACCACGCTGAGAGCCATGGTAAATTTGGTAGCTTTATATATGCATCAGGGTCATTGGGGTCAGGCAGAGGTGCTTGTAGGGCAAGTCTTGAACACAAGGGCGAGAATAATGGGTGAAGAACATCCCGAGACTATGTTAGTCAAAGGACAGCTGGGTGTTATATATGAGAGTCTGGGACAATTAGAGAAAGCCGAAGAGACAGGAGAGCAAGTGTTAGAGATGCAGAAGAGAATACTTGGGGAGAAGCATCCTAATACACTGGACTCTGCATATAATTTGATAAGAGTATACGAGAAGCAAAAAGAATATGGAAGGGCTGAGGATCTTAGGAGGTCTACTTGGAAGATGGAAGGGAACGGGTGAGGGATATTTAATTAGGTTTGTTCTTCCAAGTACCAGCGGCGACTTTGACGGTCATTGTTACCAACAGGAACATCAGTCAACCTGAAAAGTTGAAGTGTTCAAGTCAAGCTAGTGTACAATTTGGCACGTTATATAGTTCGCATATAACTAACTTTGTTAGTCTCGGCGATGATGTGCCAATGTTACAAACTTGCAAGACAGTAGTCTGCCATGGGTCACGCGACAGTAAGAATCAAAGAACAGCGTAGTATTCCACGTCCGAATAAATCATGGTTGACTAATGTCAAACAATGAAGTGAACCAACTGTGGGGAATGCTAGCTTGTGCCTGAATAGGCGATCGAGAGTGTCGATGTAATGCTGACAGATGCTGATGTCGATGTTTGGACCGCCCTACCCGAAGTTAATCGACGCCTCCCGCATTGAGTGGATAAATCGAGATACAGTTTAGGCTACCCTTTAGATTGTCAAAATGAGATAATGACACGTTGGCAGATGTTTTACTGTAGAAAAAGTGTTAATCTTGAGAATCAGTCAAATGTCAATATGAATGCTGTTTTAATATCGCCTCATTTTCACGAATCTTTTAAAATAATTCTGTAGGGCTGCTTCAGTTGCATAAGCGCTCAGCCATTCCTCCACCGCTAGAGCCAGTTGGGAAGGGTTCACTTTTTGGCTGCCGTCCCCTCTCGGCAGAACGAGGCACGCCCAGGCCATTCCAGGGCATCAGCCAATGCCAAATCTCAGATGAGCGGGGCTTGTTTTGGTATGGGGCCTGGACCCTGATTCGGAGCCTCCACCTCCACTCTCTCTCTAATCTTCCCGTGCACTCCATCCATCCATTACCATCCTTGGATGTTTAGTTATCCGTCTTTATTCATTCCTCCCTCTCTTTACTTGTTTTGGTCATATATCATCCACCAACTTTGCTCGAGTCTTTACTCTGGCTGGTAAACTATTTATTGTATCAGCACCTCGACTCAAGTCCCTTCTCCATTGCGTCACGACATCTCGACATCTCCTTGTTGCCTGTTGTGCGCGTCCTGTTGTGACACTCATCATCTCAACGTTTTAACCGCCAAGCTTACGCCGCCCACGCATACGCATCACATCCCATTTCATCTCTGACCGCTGTCTTGCGCTCAACTGTCTTGCCGCCAGATCATCGCTTGAAGATCGAATTGCTACATCAACAGGGGCCCAAGGCCTCGAAGTTTCCAATGTCGAATAAGAACGAGGCCTTGTCCTCGATGGATCCCTTCTCACCTGCACATCAACCCGACGAGGGTTACTCCGAGGATCCTCTTACACCAACCGTGAATCAAGAGTTATCGACCGCCCTTGCTACGCTACGTTCTCCCTCCGACTTGAGCACATGGCTTGTCGCGAACTCGTCGCTTCTGCCCCTCCAGGTCAGAACAGGTACGTTGTGTTGATTAGATTGCTAGGCTCTGTTTGCTGACTATTCATAGAACTGACCATGGCGTTACTCGACAACTTGCCCACGTCCGTCATCGCCGAGATCGTCCACCGATTGAATCCGAGACTTTACATCGACTTTATTCAATACCTCCCCGCTGAAATCTGCCTTAAGATTCTAGGTTTCCTCGATCCCGTTTCCCTCGTGAGCGTTACGCAGACATGCCGCGCCTGGTACGAATTGGCACTTGACCGAAAGCTATGGGAGCGTCTATACTATATGGAGGGGTGGAAGACCATCATGAGCGAGATTGAAGCCTGCGAGACTAAAGTTAACAACGGCCTCGACCACTCGATCCGACACCTCAACCGACTCCAGTCGATGCAGGACGCCCATCCGAACAAGATTCGCGCTGTTGTCAATTCTGATGAGGACCTCGAGATGACAGATCGCGACCGCACGCCTGGCCCCAGCGAGACATTAGCCAGTGGAAGCATGTTCGGTAGCCCTTCTTCCTCCTTCTCGTCGAGTCGACCTGCGATCGTACCCATGGGCGAGATGGACCTTGATGGTTTGTCGAGTAGAAACCCGAGCTTGGATCGAACACTTTCCTCATCATCCGACAGCAGAGGAAAGCGTAAAGAGCCTAGTGACGATACCGAGTCCTCCCTTGCTTCGATGTCGCTAGCCGATGCAGCCAACACATTACCACCGTCGTCACTCTATATATGGGATGTGGGTCGATCACGATATCGTATCAACTGGCGCTATCTGTACGGCATGCGACGGAAGTTAGAGGCGAATTGGGAGCTTGGAAAATACAGCACTTTCCAATTTCCACATCCCAATTTCCCCGAGGAAGGACATCAGGAGTGTGTATATGCTCTACAGTTCGACAAAGACTACTTGGTGAGCGGTAGCAGGGATCAGACCATGCGTATTTGGAATGTTCGCACACGCAGACTTGTCCGACCACCTCTGACAGGACACATGGGCTCCGTCTTGTGTCTCCAGTTCGATGCTGACCCCGAAGAAGATCTCCTTGTTTCTGGAAGTAGTGACTCCAACGTCTTCATCTGGAAGTTTTCGACTGGTGAGCTGGTGCAGAAACTAACAAGAGCCCATCACGAGTCCGTTCTCAACGTGCGCTTTGATAAAAGAATTCTAGTTACGTCTTCCAAGGATAAGACGATCAAGATCTTCAACAGGCGCCCCTTGAGACATGGCGATTTGGGATACAACGGAGGCGATCTGGTCGGCCCAGTACCTGTGCACCTGCGACGGTACGGTTATGAGCCGGACCTGTCTCAGGAACTTCCTGTCAAGCCTCCATTCACCATGATCGGTCGTCTGGATGGTCACAGTGCTGCTGTGAACGCAATTCAAGTTCGTGACAAGACTATTGTTTCCGTATCAGGAGATAGGCATATCAAGGTATGGAGGTGGCCAGATCAGGCTTGTACTCAGACGATTCCAGCACACGACAAGGGGATAGCGTGCGTGGAGTTTGATGGGCGCAGGATTGTGAGTGGTAGCAGTGACTGGGAAGTATGCATCTTCGATGCACCTACTGGTCTTAAGGTTGCTCAGTTGCGAGGACACGCACACCTGGTTCGTACTGTCCAAGCTGGGTTCGGTGATCTGCCTTACAGCACAACAGAAGACGAGGCAGAAGCCAAGGCGGTTGATGCTGAGTACTTCCGAGCGCTTGAGGCTGGTGAGATTGACAATACCATGGACCGAAGGCACAGGAGAGACCGTCGGGCAAATGCTGGAAGCTCTCGGCCTCAAGATGTTCAGGCATTTGGCGCCAAGGTTCCCCCCGGAGGTGGTGGAGGTAGAAAGTATGGTCGCATTGTATCTGGTTCCTATGATCAGAGCATCATTATTTGGCGACGCGACAAGGAAGGTGTTTGGAAGCCCGCAATTCATCTCCGACAAGAAGAGGCTGCTGCGGCTGCTCAACGTGAGGCTGCTGCCAGTTTGTCTAGCGCAACGTCGAACGTCGCGATGGCCGGATCTCTGGCTAGTAGGTCTTCACATTCATCGACCATCGTACCACGGTCTCCGCCTACGAACGGCACTCCTCTCGGACCTTTGATGCTGCGCGATCACCACGGGGATACCCAACGAACGGCAAACTCATATCAAGTGCTGATCGACCAGGCGGTACCCCTTGGCCCCAGCTCATTGCAGCACGTGCTGGCGACATACCCAATTGCGCTGGCTCACCACTCTTACTTACAAACTGCCATCGAACGCGAGACATCGCCTTTGATCCGAGCCCAGCTTAGAGGGGTGGTAACGGATGCTTTGGCCAATCTCCAAATTCGCCAAATGCCAATGCGACAGCAGTCGAGTTCTGGTAGTTCTCACCTGTCTAGTGATAGCGGCCGTACCAACCCGAGATCCGGTCAAGCGCCTCATGCGGTACCCGTTCCAGGAGGACCAGTTGCGCAACCTCCTGTCGTGGCTAATAACCATGCACAAGGTGCGCCTCCTGGACAACCCCAACCTCCGATTCACAATGGCCATCATGCAGGCCATCATCCCCATATCGCCGCGGCCGAGAACACGTCAGCACGAGTCTTCAAGCTACAATTTGATGCGCATAAAATTATTTGCTGTAGTCAAACTCCAACAATTGTTGGATGGGATTTCTGTAATAAGGATCCCGCATTGGAAGAAGCTGTCCGATTCTTTGCAACGGTCGACTAGATATGTGATTCCGAAACATAAACGTATATCTCAGAAAGCATTCTTTTGAGCGAGGGAGTTGGGTTATATGGGCTTGGCAGGGTGTTTATCGAGAATAACTGCAGAATCACCAAGAGTTCCATTGGCTACAGTACCATGTCTTGTGTACAGGTGCGAACTGCACACTTGCGGATACTCATGATCGATGTTCTTCGACAGGTAGAAAATACAAGTTTAATGCATTCGTAACAATAATGGAAGAGTGAAATGATGTGCTTGGGTGACCCTACGAACCTAACCAACGCCATGACAAGCAAAACCCACGTAGACAACCCCGAGTAGCCTAACATGATCCAGCAACGCCCTTCGTTAACCAGCAACCTGCTTCACCTTATCCTCAGTCTGAGGAGGCTCGTCTACAAACTCTGGCACGACCTCATCCTGCAAGAAACCCGGCACAGCACCGCCCATCTCATGCTCCATCTCAACCTCCATCCCCAACGCCTCCAACTCAGCATCCAGCTCATCCTCCTCCACATCCTCCGGAATATCATAACTCCTCGCCAAACTCTCCTGAATCTCATTACCCACATCCATCAAATCCGCCATCTCATCCTGCAACCTCTCAATCTTAT
The DNA here is from genome assembly GCA_002234235.1 of Fusarium hostae. Classification (NCBI taxonomy): domain Eukaryota; kingdom Fungi; phylum Ascomycota; class Sordariomycetes; order Hypocreales; family Nectriaceae; genus Fusarium; species Fusarium hostae. The sequence goes on from NJCR01001131.1 coordinate 155,434, forward strand.
CAATGTCGATCTTTCCATACTGCTTCTTCAGCTCTTTATTCGTCGTCTTCATCGCATCGACCTGCGTCATCACGTTCTTCAGGTTGTCCTGCATGTTGTTCGCCTGCTCCATGTTCCACACTTGACTCTCGAGCTTATCCTTCTCCGCCTCGTACGCTTTGCGGCGCTGCAGCACCTTGAGGGCTTTCTGCTTCATCGCTTGCTTGCCGGGTCCTTCGCGCATGCGGGATAGCTTTTCTTGGTAGGCGCCTAGTTCGGCGTTGAGGGCTTTGAGTTTGGTGTCGACGGAGGATATGCGGGTGTCGAGGTTGGTTATGGCGCCGTTGAGGGTGGGTTTTGGGCCCGCGGGCTTGGAGCCAAAGAGGCGGTTCATCTTGACGTTTGTAGGGGGTCTATGTTTGTGCAGAGAGGTTGTTGTTTGTAGTGGGAGAGTGTAGAGTGTAGAGTGTAGATGCGCGGTGTGTGTCGTGGAAGTGGTGGTTGTAAGGGTCGGAAATGGTGGCCTGGAGAGATGACGTTCACTGCGCACGCGGCTCAAAGATGGATGGATGGGCATGGAGCGAGCGGCGGGGTGGGGCGGACACCCCGCCTTGGATCTGGGACTCAAATACAGCTACCCTATACTGGGATATGCAAAAGTCAAAGGAACAGAGTTTGGGACACATTTCGGATTCGTGTTAAGTCAATAGAAACTGGAAACATAGATCAGCATGTCGAGATGTGTTTTCTCAATGATTCAGCAGTTTTTCAAAGCTAATCCAGCCTATTTTCAGTTCGTTGTTAGACTTGTCGCATTCTGTAGTGAAAGGACCCACAGAAAGTAAACAAACATTCCTGTCACACAGAGAAGACCCTGACCTGGCCTAGCACAACCGCTGGTTCCCGCGTATAGTTCAAGGATTTTGATCACGAATGCCAAATTTAATGCTATTATTCAGTTTGTGGTACTCGGCAAGAACCTCTGGCTTGAGCAAGGACTTGAACCATCTCTGGCTTGTGAGACGTGCTATTACTCGCCACGGGAGAAGCTCATTAGATTGCAATAGCCAAGCTCCAGGACAGGGCGGCACGGCACTTCAGTGTCATTCGTGAAATGTGATTGGTCTTGGTGCTGTCAATGTCTAACTTTGATCTACATCTTTAAGCATGTCCCAACGTCTCGAGTTAACATCTGGAGGCTTAATGCATAATAATGGCGGAATCACAATACAATAATGAATGTTGGCAATAATACGGAGTAAAATCAATCTCATTTTAGACCCTTATTCTCATTTTAGACCCTTATTGGTCCTTGGCACTCTCATTTACTAGGTAGATCGTGGTGGTCTGTGGTTCGACAATTATCACTCGGACCAAACGTAAATGTCATTACCACCAGTGAATCAACAATTGAACAATAATAGGCAACAGCAATGAGAATCGTTTACCTCAAAGCAAGTAAAGTCTCAATTGTTTGTTTACTCTAGCCTCTCATCGACAGGCCATCACTGCTTGCCAGCTGCCAACAGTGGACCCTGAAAGCGGTGACCACATGTGGCCCACAATTATCTGGTGCCACAGACGCGTCTGGAGCTCCAAGCCCAAAGCGCCTCCATCTTTGTAGCCCACATCGAAATTCATTCGCAAAACAAAACAAACTCTCAACTTCTTTGCGCACCAGCACTTGACTTCACCCACGAACTCGTCACGAACTCAACTGCTACTTCGCAAACACTTTCTTCACAATCTTCAGCTTCTTTGAGCTTTATTTTCACTTTTTCGCACTCTCTTCGCAACGTTACCCCGTATCGCGGGAGGTTTGTTTACTTTAAACCTTCTCTTCCGCGCTGCATCTTCACGATGGCGGCTGCGGATGTCCCCAAATGGGGCTTTGGGCAAGAGCCCATGCAAATGTGAGTATTTATCCTGATCGTGAAGGTATCATGTCGTCTTTTGAACGCACTGACATTTTATCTGCAGTAAACCCGTTGCGGCTGACTTCATCCCACATTTCGCGACAACTGGCGACACTCGTGTCGACGCAGGCAAGACGTAAGTTTACTCGGCCGTTGAACTCAAAATAACCTTACTAACGGTTCTACAGATTCTTGAACTTCGGCAACTTTGCGTTCAAGCAGTCTCTTACCCGACCGCCCGCTTGGGAACGTGTTCCTACACATTCGCTTGCTGCTCCCAGCTCGAACCGACAGATCATGCGCCGAGTTACCATCTCCAACGAACGCCAGCCTGTTGCACCCTTCATCATCTTCCCAAATGTCTCCGCTGTTCCTGTTCCTACTCGCGAGGAAATCGGGTTCAACCATAATCTTCCCCGCAAAGTACAACGCCGACCATCCTACGAACCTGTCTCTAGAGAAGCAGTGTTCGAGGACATGTTGATGTTCTCCCATGCACAGCACATGCACAATCTCATGACGGCTAAAGGTAAGCAACTTCTGAACATTTGCACTGATCTTGACTGACGTTTCCTCTAGTCGACGTCGTGAACAACCTTATCGAGACTCAATCTGGTCCTACACTCGAAGACATGCAAGCTGTTCGCCGAGGAATCCCACAAATCGTTCCGCTCAAGCGACTTGCCAAACTTATCAGTACCGATAACGTCGATACAGACAGCTCTCCCGTTTCCCTGGTCCCTGCCAGAGGTAACCGATTGACACTGTACAATGATATGCTTCTTCAGATCCAGGCTGCCAACCGATCAGGAATGGAGTCTGTCGATCTCAGCACTGCTTCTATCACGGATGTGTCTACCGCACTTCGGAACAGTCGCCGTGACCCGCGCAGGCGCCTCGCTGCCCTCGGTGAGCCCGACCTCTCCGTCATCATGGATGAGGATGAGCCTGAGAGTCCTACCGTCGTTCGTGAACCTGTTCTCTCCGCCGAGACCCGTTCTCCCAAGAAGCGACTTGCTCGTCTCACAAGCGAGGTCATCAAGAAGGGCGTTCTGCGTCTTTCTGGCGGTTTTACCAAACTTCTCCCAGGTTCTCCCAGCAAGACTCCTGGTTCTCCTACCAAGTCGAAGCGGGCTTCCTCACCTCCCGCTCAGCGTTCTAGCCCCGTTTATGGATCTGCTGCCGCCGCCAAGGACAACATGTCCACTGAGTCCGTCGCTGACTCTCCCATCCGTCCTGGTCGAACTTTCCGAGTGCCGTCCGAGTGCGACTCATCTTCTTTCGAAGATACTGGTCTCCCAGAGACCCCCAACAAGGCGTCTTCACCTGTCCTCAACTACTCGCGACCCATCGCTCCCACTCCCTCTCAGTGGAACCGACCTGAACCTTCTACCCCCTCCACTCCCGCTACTCAGAGTGCTCCCGTCAACCCTGTCACCCCTATGCAGACCGACAGCCCCATCGGTCTCGCTGCCCTTCTTCCTGCCATCCTCCCTCCCTCTACCCCTCAGCCGCGAGGCTGCACACTTGAAGCCCCCAGCCAAGGCGACAGTGTGTCTTTCGACTTCGGAAAGGAATCCCCTTTCCGTAGCTCTCTTTCTTGGATGGCTCATTCTGTTCTGGCCACTGAGCCCAAGCGTATCAAGAACGCTAACCAGGCGCGCCGTCGCCAGAGCGAACCTCTGCTCCGCAAGTTCCTCGACACCCAAGCTCGTCGTCGGTCGGCTTCTCCCCGAAAGGTCCAATTCCAACAGGAGCAGATCTTCCACGATGACTTTTCTATCACCTCGCTGTTCGAAATTACCGTTGAATCCCCTGCGAAGGCCGCTGCCATCGATGCAGCCGACGAGACTTCTGGTCTCGATTCTACTACCTCTCCACCCAACGAGCCTGCAGCTGATAGCGCGGCCGATGAAACCTCTCACTCTAACGACGCGACTTCCACTTCTCCCAGGCCTGCAGCTGATAGCGCGGCCGAGCACGCTCTTCCTCTTGACACGATCATGGAGGAGAGTGTTGCTAACGAGGCTGATCCCATTGAGGCAGCCAAGCCTACCGAAGGCGAGTCTGACTTGGGCTATGCCAGTGTTCTCACTGAAAACCTCTGGTTGCGAGACCTCAACTCTTCACCCGTCGCAGCTCCCACCAACCAACGTGGTGAGCAACTCAGTACCATCAAGTCACCCACTACTGCTGCAGAGTTACCTACCACCCAAGCCCCCCCTTCTGCAGAGCAAGTCGTGAATATTGACATGCGGGAGAATCCTGATATTTTCGGGACCCATGTCTCTTCACCCCCTGCCCCCGCTCCTATCCAGAACCTTTCTCGCATGGCCGATGACGCCTGCAATGGCCACGCTAAGGTCGTGGTCACTGAGGAGAACGGTAGACTCTTTGTCCGATTTAAGCTGTCGGCTAGATATGCCAACATGTTCCCTCCAAGCCAAGGGTTCAATGATTCTCTCTCGTTCTCTCCATCCGTCGACATTTCTACCCCCAGACCCCGACCTGTCGACTCCACTATACAGACTCCTGATCTCAGCAGTTTCGGTCACTTTACCAGCCCATCTCCAGGCGCACTCCATACCCCCGAATTTCAATCTACCGAGTCTCTCCTTAATACACCCGATATCAGCGGTGTCGGTGTTATCGCCCGCTCCTCCCCCGGTGAATACGATACACCTGAACTTCCTCAAGATGACAACACTCTTGCCTTTGGCGAGCCTGCTACAACTAGCCGACATTCTTCTATCCGACGCGCTCCTCGCCGTCAAAGTGAGATGACCCCCTTAAAGCGTGCTACAAGAAACGCAATGGGTATTTCCAATGGGCCTGCCACACCCACATTTAGCACCCCGAACGCAGACGATGGAGACTGCACCTTAGCTATGCCATGGGATGACATAGAAACACCTGCTCAGCAGGTTGACACTCCATCAGCTCTCCCTACCCAAGAGGCAGAAGCCGCTCCTGCTGCCAATAATGATGGCCAGGACTTGGACAGCCCACCACGCGACTACTTGCGTGAGTTTATCAAGCGCTCTCGTCAAAGCCCCGTCGCCCCCACCTCCACGACCACCCTCATTCCCGCCGCAGAAATCACTCCCGCCGCCACGACTACTGAGACTGGGTCTCCCATAGCCTCAGCTACAAAGCGCCAGCCTCTCGGCGCACGAAGCCCTAACAGGGGTAGCCCGATGAAGGCCAAGCGAAAGCACGATGGCGACGTCGACAGCGAGAAGAAATCTCCCGCCAAGAAGGCAAAAACAGAAGAGGAGGCAAAGGATGAGACAGGAGGGTCGATCCGCAAGGTCACTCGAAAGACCAAGGCTAAGCGCCAGAAGGCAGAGTTGGCCATCGACATGACGGATCTTCCCTCAGCCTCCACCACCACCACCACCTCCTCCGACACTCCCACCGGCAAGCAGGTTGACGAGCTTGCCACCACCACACCAGTCACCCGCCGATCATCTCGGCTCCGAAGTCAAGACCATCCCAGCGGCGCCCCCAAGTCCTCACTCCCTACTCCCATCAAGCTCGGCCGAGCTGGTGCTGGCTGCAGCCTCCCAAAGAAGGCTCGCAGCGAGGAGGACGAGTTGGCTCGCAAGACGAGGGCCAACACCAAGCGTAACATGGGTAAGGCCGAGTTACCTGCCGAGGTCCTCGTTAGACTCGCGGACGAGGCAGAGGAGAACTCAGACCATAGCCAGGAGTCGGAGAGGTCGGCCAGTGGTCGACGTGTGGGGTGGAACCAGCCCCTGGAGAAGGTGCAGGGAGAGGAGCCCAAGAAGGGGCGGGCCAAGGGCAAGGCCACACAAGGACAGACGGGCATCTCGAAGCCCAAGGCGAAGCGGGCCACCAAGGTGGCAGCGGATCTGGGCATGGTGGCCAACGGCACACCCGCCAAACCCCAGCGCGTGACGCGTTCCAGCGCACGCTCTAGGGTTTGAGCACCCAGAAGTCTCCTAGCAGATGGAGACGGCTGCCTTGGTGGTTGGCGGCTTTGCTTTTGTTTTACGATTTTTTGTTTTCGACATGCGACGCCGGCACCAGTTGGTGCACGAGGACGAGGACAAGGACAAGAACAAGGACAACGGCAACTTTTTTTCTGGCGGCGTTTGGGAGGGAAGGCTCCCGACGTCTTTTGTGCGAGTTTTCACGAGTGCATGAAGCATTGCGAGGCGTTGGTGGTTGCGCAAAGATACCACATTTTGGAAGTTTTTGGGACCTGTTTTCGGTGGACGACGCAGGTCGGTGTACGGGTTTTAAGTCCTCGGGGTGAGGCTGGAAAACATAGATGCCCGGAATGGGCCATTGTATGAGAATGAGACTTGATTCACACATGATATTGCCTTGCATTATGATTTGCCAGATGCGATTTGTTGAAGACTTTGATCTGTTGGAGAGGATTGGACTCACCGTTTGCTTGTGTTATGACGGACACTGCTTTTGAGCTCAAATCTAATCACTGATTGTACACAGGAAGATATCATGTCATGGTATTGGGAGTTTAATAAGCAAGTATTCTTTTACGAGTGAGCTGTTATAATGTCTATAGTCAAATAGTAATAATTTATGATTCTTGTCTATCTAATTGGTGCTCCTGATTGGGTCTATATTCGTGATAGAGACAGTATTAATCCGTAGTAAGGATGTCAAAAATGTCAGGGCTCAGATAGGACGGAGATGACGGCCTCATCAGATGTTATTGCTATGTTTTGATCGTGAGCGATTTCAGGACAGGGAGGCCATCTTGCTGAGTAGGTGTTTCTATGCCGTCCCAGGGCATAGCTAGGGTGTGATCCCCAGCGTCCGCGACTGGTGTATCGAATTTGGGCGTGGCGGGCCTATGGCAGATAAAAAAGCAGCATCAGGCACTGCCTCACCCTTCGCCTCCTCTTCGGTTTTGGCCTTCTTAGCGGGAGATTTCTCCTCGCTGTCGTGCTTTCGCTTGGCCTTCATCGGAATGGTGGTTTCGATAGACCCATCCTCAGTTCCCTGCCAGAGAATCATTCCTCACAGAAGGTCAACAAGGTATTCAATGAAGGCCTGACAAAGGCAGAGCAACTGTGTTGTGGTGATTGATTCAACGCAGTGAAGGGTTTTGGCGTCCAGAAGATCTTCTCTCTCTAGGATCTCTAGCGATGTGGGCATCAGACGCCAAGTGGAAGCGTGGTTTCGGGCGAGCACCGCCAGCCCATGAAGGCTGAGGAGGCGGGCAACAGACCACGCCTTAAGAGCGATTTTGTATCCGGCGAAACCGCACAGAACGTATCTGACGATATGCGGCTCGTAAAAGCATCCTTTAGGTCAGAGACGTTCATCTGCATTCTGGAGATACTATCGGATGTCGAAGTGCTGGCTTTGGGTATGTATAGTTTCGGATGTTGTCCACGCCGCTGCTAAACCAGATATGTATAGCTCTCGTTGAAGCAACCAGGTTCCTTCGAGATGATGGCACATTTGGCTTTCATTTGCTCCTAAGCCTGCTTAAGCAGGTCTCGTGAGAGGTTTGGTAGATCCAGGCCCAGCCCCCAAGGAGATTGTTAGGAACCAGTGCAAAAAGCGTCGCTGAGTCGGACCATGTTTTGAAACGTTGATTCGACGTGTTCTTGCAGACGCTCAAGTGCCTTCCTGCTAGTCTTTGGCATCAGCTGAGCCGTAACCAGAACCAGGACCAGGCCTCAAGTCTCAGGAGGTGTGATATGTGTCTTTTGGAAGAGAGAATCAGTCCTTCTATCTGGATGTGCCGTCGTGTTGGAGCTCGGAAATGCTCTTCAAGTCAACCACTAACTTATGAAAAGCATGTTCCATTGCATCAAGTGCAGGGAAGATGTCAGGCTTAGGGGTGTCCGGCCTTGAGGTCTTCCAGTTTGGTCAAGCATTCTCCCCATTTTGCGTGGGTGAGCTCCCCGCGTGTCCAATCAGGAGGTGGACTTCTGCAGAGAGTGTGGTAAACGGAGGAAGCCACTTAATGGGAGCTTTTCACAAGTGAGTAGAAGCTCATGTGTAGTTATATACAAGGTCTGGGGAAGGGCGTGATACAGTGACGTGACTGATGGGCTCTCATGCTCCGGGTGCTCCTTGCTTATAGGTAGCTCACTACTGTGCTTCTTTGCGTTCAATCCTAAATTATTGACAGTTTAGCTGCCATTGACAATCAAGAAGTTGTTGATGCAGGAGTATATGCTATTTGGCGATGCAAGATGCGCCGAATATGTGTCCGCATGGGAGAATCTGTCCACGGTGGCTGTCAAAGCCTTGGTTTTCGACGTGGTGGTGTTGAGGAAGCATGTCTGCTCCTTTCCCTTGCTTGTCCTGCCCCTTTTGAGGCTCACAGTATCCCAAGACAGCATCAAAATGCTGGATAAGTCGACCAACGCTGTTATCCACGTTTCGATGAACTAAATCCGCTGCGTGTGAGGTAAAAGGCCCACTGGAGGCCCTTGGTAGGGTCGTTGATGGCCACCCGCGCCGGCGCCTGCTCTGGCGTGGGCTTGCTGTCGGCGGAGCATCGCTTCCTTCCACTACTTCTCCAATGGGGTGAGAGGCTTCGAGTTATCCTCTGGTCTGGGCTGGAGGAGGGGCTTGGTCTTCATATTGTGGTGGCGGGCGTGAGACTTGGTGGTTATAGCATTTCCAGTAAGTGCTATGAAATGGCTGAGTGTGATGGAGGGAAGACATTCCAGACAGGCAGTCTCGCGCACCTATTGCGCAGCTCCTGTCTCTGGGGGTCTGACAACCACCAGAGGTCCAGTTGGATCCCCTGGAGGTTGTAGAGGACCCCCAAGGAGCTGGCAATAAGCCGCGGCAGCACCAGCTCGGCTTGTTGGCCCGGAGAAGGGTGGCCGGGCTCCACCTCGACTGTGATGTATATCTAAATCTTATATCAGTAGAGTACTATCTTCAGTATATAAGACTTACTTTATAGTATAGACGATTTCCATTGCTATGAAATGGCTGGTGTTGGAGTTTCAGATAGCTCGGAGAGCTTGTCTAGTGCGTCGCAAGACCTAATGTCATGTCTTGATGTTCTGTAAACATAATATGTAATGATTGTCTTGTCACTTGACAGGAACATCCGGGCCTTGTTCCACAAGCCTTTCATCTTGGACTATCCAGAATCTCTGGTTCAGAATCTCTGGTTCAGAATCTCTGGTTCAGAATCTCTGGTTCAGAACAGCCTGGCTCCTCACCGTCTTGGAGACCAAGTCTGCAAGTTGTCAGGCGAATCGCACAATGGAAAGGGACATCAGTATTGGCAGTCCAAGGATTCCCAGTGGATGTATATGACTTGGCGGTGATGCATATTTGTTGTTTCGACGGGTATTCTGTCTTGTCGTAAATTGAAAGCAACGTTGTGTGTGTGAAGAAGGAGAGATACGTCTCAATGTCCGATCGCCGATGGTTTCTTGAGCTGTGTCCATGCTTGGGCGAGAATATCTGACCCCAGCTGTTAGTTCACGTCACTGAATGATATCTGTAGACTTACATATAGCAGTGTTGAACTCTGTACGAGGCATGTTGTACTGGGTCCGCCAGAGCCTTGGCCGGTAAAGAGGGCATCTTGGAGGCTCTGGCAGTCGACACGATGACAAGAAGCAGTTTGTTCTCAAAGTGAACTCGTCCGTCCACAGCTACGCAGGGATGAATAATTTATAATGATCATGTCAGACTGGGAGGAATATGTCCTTGATGGCCATGAACGTTTCACCACAGTACGAGGCGAGTTCCTAAGCTTTGCTCGGCTGTTTATCTGTTAGACTTGGTGTCTGGAGCAGGGGAGAATTGGTGCTTACAAAGTGGAGGTCCTGATCGTAGACGATCTCCTCGATGAGGCTTGGGTGATATATATATATATATATATAATCCAGGAAAAGGAATCGACACCAGGATCATATAAGTGTTATCTATAGAGCTGAGTAGTTGAGAAAGTTCAGACTCTCCAGCGTTCTCAAGAGCCCTATTTATACTTTTTCCAGTTCAGTTTGCACCTAGGCAGCCTCTCTACAATCTCTCTTCACCTCATCATCCACATCACCACCAAACTCCAACTAACATCACTATCACCATCACCAAATCCAAACCTCAACTTCACAACTCATCCAAACTCCAAAAAGGTTGTCAAACCCCCTCAAAACCCAACAAAGGTTTCCTTTCCCCCTCCACGCGTCCCATGAGTCTAAATAAAGCACACATCCCCGATGTGAATGCACATACCCGTTTCAATCTCACACAACCTCTTCTCTCCCCACCACTCTCACTCCTCACCACCAAATACTCACCACAAATACAAACAGAAAAACCCCTCACGGAAACTCGCATCATAGTGAAACACCAGATCTGCTGTCAAAGCCACGGCTCATCCTTCCCTTCCCCGACGCCATGAAACGAAACAAAAAGCCCCCTCCCTACAAACTTCTGCGCTCACACTGCCTTGACTTTGACTTTGTGTACCTCCTCTGTATCACTCTGGCGTCAACGCGTTATCCCTGTTTGTCACCTCCACAAATAAAAAAAGATTAGAATAAAACTGCATCTAGTGTCGTCATCACTCCAAACCAAACCATCCAATCACAATCTTTAAAAAACCGTATTTCTTTTTACAAACTCGTGTTGCTGAAAGAGAGGGGGGGGGGGCGGCGTCAATCAGCCATCGTCGCTTGTGGAGGGTCGCGTCGTGCCGCGCTGTGTATCACGACATCGTCAAGTTGCAGTCAAGAGTAGAGTGCTTACCAAGAAAGACCAAACGATTCGATTCGATTGATGAATTGTTTGTGGCGCTTCGCTTGGATGACCCGTGTTTGGACCACGACTTCAAGGCATATTCCACGACATGGGCTGTCAGTCACAGTTGAGACACGCAAAAAAGTTATTTTAATTCTTTTTTCATTATGCTTGCTTTGCTTTGCTTCACTTATCTCCTCGTCACCAAGGTTTTGTCTTTACCAAGGCCGGAGAGCTGTCCAAGTTTCGACAGCCATTAATATCGTCCCCTCACCCTCCGCCAGTTCCAAACCAAATACGCCAAATGGTAATCCCCCATGATACATACACATGATTGTACACATTCATCCCCTTTGTGACATGTTTCTCCCTGGTTTCAAATCCATACAATCAAACCCATTACTTGCGTCTGCAATGTCCGGGGATAAATGTTTGTAATGTGCGCTGTGCTGTCTTGTGTTTGTGCATTGCATCCTTGTGTCAGGTTGCCATGTCGTGCACTCCAGTTCCATGGCGGGGAAAGCAAATGTAAAAGTAAAAAAAAAAAGGCAAAATCCAACTCCTGCATGCTAGAGCTGCGTCGCTTCGCTGTACATGCTCTGCTCTGCTCACTGTTCTTTGCTTTTGTACCCCAGATCCAGGTCCCGTCTAAACTTTTTCGACTTCTCGATTCGCTTTGCTTTTCGAATATCCAGGTTCCCTCTGTTCAACGCCCCGCACTTCCCATTATGTACACTTCTAAACAATAAACAATAATGTGCAAGCCTTCTCCCCACGGAGAAGGCCCAAGGTTGTATGTTGTGCCGTCGTGGCTATATCAGGATCAATGTCCCAAAAATGAAAAGGAATGACATGAGTCGGGGTATCTCTGTAAAAAAAAAAAAAAAAAAATAGTGCAAAATAGGACATAAAAGAAGTAGAAACGCCAGCAACCCCATGATAGCTGGCTTTATCATCCAACGACTTCTAGTTTGGTCTAGTCGTCATCGTCGTTGCAGTCATTAAATTGGTCGTTGATCCCGTGAACCAGTTCGTGTTTGCTGGAGGGGACCATTATTTTCGTAGGCCGACTTTGCCTGCGAGGTTCTTCCAGAATCGTGCTCCCTTGCGCTCTTCGCTGTGCGTCCGTAGCATCACCTCGTCTCGTTGCATGGGTCCTACAATGTCTTCGTCGCCTCGGGAGGGGAACTTGCCATCCGCATCCACCAGTCGGGGAATTGCGCTGGGAAGTCCATCCTCCAGGCGTTTCCATTGCATACCCGCAAAGACATCGTCCATAGGAGGTGGTCGACCAAGGATGGAGCCACCGCTATTGGCTCGTGATCGTCCGCGGCCACGGCTGCGGCTTCGTGAGGCGCTTGTCGAACCAGGAGCAGAGCTGGTAGCTTGCACAATCTCCGACATGAGTCCATCGTGGGTTGACCTCCATCGCTTCTCGATATCGGCCCATTTGGCCTCAGTAAGGCCGTAGATCTTGCTGGTTTCGCCGTAGTTCTCACCCGTGCGCACCAAGTGCTTGGTGTAGTTACATCGTGCTGTGTCCCAATCGTTACGCAACTGTTGAAGGGCCTCCATGTTCACAGCCTCGGGTTGATAAGGCTGCGGTGTGATGGTGAAGTTGGCATGACCAAGGCGATCCGACCACTCATCGTGCTCCTGCAAGATCGAAGGGAGAGGGATCGGAACCTCAGGACTGTTGGAACCAAATCGGAAGGACGACACTGAAGGCTTCGTGCTCAGAGAGGGTCTAGGGAACGGTGTCGCAGAAGGGACCGGTGACGGTACTTCGGTAATCGAAGAGGGTGGTGCAATGGTTGGCGATTGCAGAGGTGACTCAGGCGGTGGGCCGCTCAATGGGCTGGTCATTAAAGGAGGTAGTAGAGGGGTGGTGGCCAGTCCTCGTTCTCGCTCAAGGTCAGCTTGCTCAACAAGAGCCTGCGCCTTCTCAATGTCGATAGGCGCAGGCAAGTTGATGCTCTCGGTGCTGCCATAGTAGGATACTGCCGGGGTGGGAAGTCCAGTGTTTTCCAACATGCGCTCCTGTCCAGGTCGGCTGGGTGCAGACATGGACGACGATCGACTTGAAGGGCCTCCAGATAGCACAACGCTCTCCAAGCTGAGTTCGGTGCTAGGTGAGAGCATCGGGTTGCCCCTGCGGGTGTTGGGGTTCCAGCGCGTGAGACTAGGGAAACGGGCACCAATTCGTGACGTTAGTCCAGCAAAGGGTGACTCGCTACCGGATCGCTTCTTGCGGGATCGCTCGTCCATGGAGGTGTCACCGTCACTCAAGAAATCCATGTCGTAGTCGATATCGTAATCGCGAACAATGTTTCCATGGAACATGTCATCTTCGGAACTATTTCGGGGCTCACACAGGTTGTCGCCTACACGGGAAGGGTATGGGTTAGTAACTCCACGATCACCAAGACGAAGACGGCAGGCCAAGCACGATTTCCCGGAAGATACGACAGCCTGGCCAGGCGGACAAGACATACACAAACAGTCATAGAGACTAAACTGGTCCGAAGGGGCAAGACTATCACGGTTGTTGCTCTCTGTGTTGTCTGTGACGGTGTTGTGTTCAGGTTCCAAAGGCTCTTCTTGAACATCGGGCAACGACCGCATCGGGGGTTTTGTGTGGACCGATTGTGTGGGCGATACAGAAGTCTCGTTCAATTGCGGTGGAAGATCGAGAGAAGAGGTCGAGCTCGACATTCGGAGGTGACCCTTTCCAGGGGAGAAAGTCGGGGTGATTGGAGAAGTAATATCGGAGGAGGACGAGTTTGTTGTGTAGTAGACGTAGGAGAGGTCGGTCTCGGGGCTGACTTGTACCTCCCACTTACGGCGCTCCTCTACCAGCTGCGGGAGAATCAGCGGCTTGAGCCTTGGCGACATGATGTCGGCCGGTACGGTCGAGGCCGTTATGATTGCGAAGTTGTCGAAAAGACGAACGACTAATGCCTCTGTTGTATATGGTGTTGTTTTTGTTTTGGTGTTGGGGAGAAAAACAGAAGAAGAGGAAAACAAGAAGTTGGAGGGATGCCTCGGGAGGTGGATGTTGATAGAGGCAGTGACACAGGAGCCAAGTTGGGTTAGCTTCGTGCAGTGTCTGGTCTCTGAGAGCTAAGGTAGTGTTGTCGCTGTCTGTCTGTCGGGCCAAGTGGCGGCGGATCCGGGGACCGGGGGTGCTTCTTTTTTCCCCACTGAGACCGGGGTGGGATTCTGGGAGGGAGGGTACTGGGAACGACAGGATGTGGATGGGTGAAGTGGGCAGGTGAACCAAGACAAGGGTCAGAAGCCAAAGCAAGGCGGGTCTTAAGCCCAAGCCTGAACAGGCTCTCTTGGCCTCTCTCCTCGCAACTATTTTCTTCTTCTCTGCGTCTGAGCGGAGCAAAAAATGGTGGGGTACCGTTGGGTAGGAGTCAACGAGGAGACGGTTCCCGATGGTGGATTTTTTTCTTGCTCCAAGTGGGCTGTGTCCGGCAGAGACTACCTTAGGGCGGGGACTGACTCTGCTGGTTGACTCTCTCTGGCTCTTGTTTTCTTGTTGACGTTTGGGGTGGTCGGGTCGGTTCAAGAAAAACAATCGTTTTGGTTGCCGGTTGCTTTTTTGACTTTAGCTCGCCGTTTGAGCGGTGCTGGTTGTTGTCCTCGTGAGGGCGGGTGTGTGACTCGTAACAAGTGATATCGATGTTGACAGTATCAGATATATTCAATGACGACAGGTGATCGACACTGTTGGTAGAGTTGTTGTTTGATCAAGCAAAGAGTCGTTGGAGGAAAGAAGAAATTGTCCGGGCATGACGGTCGTTTATCAAAGGTGGGAGGAGTTATGCATGGGGTGATTCACTGCTGATGAGTTCTCGGACGTCTGTCTGTCTGTGTATGCGAGCGACTCTGACTGTCTGGGCGGCGGCTGGGCAGGGCTGGGACCATTACGCGGTAGAGCACAGCACAGAGCAATGACAGGGCCTTGCGAGTGTAGTCAGTGGATGTAACTGAGAACAAGCGCTCGACCGTCCACGTGTTATTGAACCGAGGATTGGGCGCGACTACATATGAGTGTTGGCTATCTACCCAGAACCGCAACTGTATCTTATGTGATAAGGTGTTATCGTGGTGTTGTACTCTATGTATAAAATATGCGTATGTAATGTAATGTAAATGTACGTCTGTCTAGTGGAGGGTGAGGTGATGCTGTGTGGTGGACTGGATGGCCGGTGAGGTGGTTACCATCTTCGGTACAGAGTCCTTCCGTTGTGTCTCTTTTCAATGTCCCCTCTTCAACTGCAAAATGGAATATGTATTGACAGGCGGTGATGAATTAACCGTACCCGACGTTGCGTTCTCGACATGCAGTGTAGTCGAAGCTACGTATACCTCTTGTTCGACTGCAGGGATAAGAGGTTGGCTGACGTTCAGGCTCTGGGGCACGGAAGCGGGGGAAGAGCCCTGACGAAACGCTGCTGTGTCTCTTCTCGCGGCTGGTGTTAATTGTTTCTTCTGCTGCAACTCTTGACAAGGGTTCAGACTGTGACGTGGGAAATAAGGTGATGAGGAGATGAATCCAAGAAATTCACTGGTTCAGAGACTGGCAGTTGTTCAAAACCTGCTTGTCTGCAGTGAGACCGTACAGCAGCTTACAGTGGACGCTTACAGCACGTACAGGTCCGGATTTTTTATTTTTTTTCTTTACAGAGGGCTTTAGGCAAGTGGGGCCATGTTTCCGCGGTGGACTTCCAGTGGTGGAGGAGGTTGGGTCAAAAAGCACAGAGTTTCAATGAAACAGTAAGGGCTTACAGTGGCTGGGTTTATTCAGAGCGAGAGAGCACGATGCGCAAGGGGAATTGCCCGTGCTCTGATGAGGCTGTGCGTGTTGTTTACATGATCGACACAAACGGCAACCCGAAACAATGACATTGTAGACAGACGAAACAAAGGCTGCAGAACATGCACGGGCAAAGAAAGCCTAAACTTGACTTTGACCTAACTTTGAGTCAAACGCAAACTGCAATAGCAGGACCGTACGAACGATATTCGATTGGGGGGAACCGCATGGACCCTGAAAGAGAAAACAAACCAGAGCAGCAAACCTAGGATCTATCCATGACTGAGAGACTTTGGTAGTTGGATTGCAGGGGTCTTCCCTCGACAATTGCTAATCGATGATGGTGTAAAGTCAATTCAAGCTTGTGTTTGTATAAGCACTTTATACACAAACATAATTCTCTATTGTCGTCTTTTTATGCAATTCACTAACAAGACACAATCAATTTTATGCTTCTGTGGCTCAAACGTTGGAAAACCGTTTTGTGTAACTCCCGAAATGGTAAGAACTGGAATGCATTCCCTGAAAGCAAGCTTCCCAGCTTCGCTTTCACATGGAAGCAAACCAAGCTCTAGCTCCCCCTCCTGCCATTGGATGCAAAGATCATCACTTTGAAGTTTTTGGTTTGTTTGTTTTATCCGCATTCCAATTCATTGACCTCATCATTTTTGCCGATCACGTTTCTTTTTGCTAGCACTCAATTCTTCGCTCAAACTTTGTATCATTCTCATCTCCTCATTCAACCTTTCGTTCCGCTTTGGGCCTGGACCCAGCTCTTCGAAAGTCTGGTTCCCTGTCAGCCAGGGCTCTCAATAGGCGATGAGCATCGAGAAGCCGGCGACATGGGTTAAGCAGCTCAGATGGGAAAAGTTTGGAGGAGTCAGCAGGGGGTACGTAGCCTTGCACTGAAGCATCGTATCTGGCACCGCCTCGTTGGGTCGGCCTCTCGATTCTGTCATGACCCTTCTCTGTCCATCCTTGCCCCGGATTCTCATGGGATCAGTGAGTTTCAGAAGACTGGACTTGCGGTATGGTAATTGCCGTTGGGTTTGCACTTCACCGTTATCTCTGACTCTAGGCTCTTTCGCTAGACCAGGCGACTTGTGCCGTTGTGGAAACCCGGCTTTGGAAGCGGAAATCCAGCCCGAACATTTCTCTGCTGACGGGAGCTTCCAATATTCGCTCTTGATCCCGCCACCAATAAACTCAAACCAGCAACCGAATTGCCAAACCGTTGACCGAAGCCGCTGACGGCACAACTCAACTCTATGCGCGAAAAAAGCAACCACCTTCGTCTTTTTTTCCATGGCATCGGCTGAATTAACATGTTGAGCTTCCTGGCTATGCAATATTACGTCGTTATTCACAGCTTCAATGGAAGATGCCATTTTGTCGATCACTTCCCTTTGAGATAGAGACTGAGCGTTGGACTTGTTTCCGCGAGACAACTGGGTCTTCCCGTTTCCGTCCTCGCAATTCCACCCGTTGTGTTTCCAGCTCATGACTTGGGCCTCAACTGACCGTTTGGCTGAGTTGACCGCCTACAGTCAACTACCGGTCAACCGCGGGCCATTTCATCAGAGCGAGGACGGTTGTTTCCGATACACTTGATTTGCTTCTTTTTAATGGGCGGCAGAGAGTCATTCACAGTCGCCTTGTTCGAGGCCATTGAATCGTTCCGCGCCCCTCCAAAAGACCGCGTTCTCGCCTAGTGGTTGGCCGTCGTCTTCCTTCAAGACCCTTGACAATATTCAAGATGGAGTGACATATCGAGTAAATGCATCGAGATACATCGATACAATACAGCCACAATTCGCGATTACTCTACCTTGTCATTGACAAACAAGGCCTTCCTGTCTTTCATTTCTTTGCTTTGTCATGTCATGTCTTCAAACTTTGCATCCTGTCGCGCGACAGACTCGTGGCCAACGGGGCACGCCTACCCATCGCGGCATAGCGTCCGTAGTCCAAGCTTCCCAGCGGAAGGGAAGCGACGCCGATGGTGCGCCGGGATCCCATGGAAGAACATGGAAGGCCCTCTAGCCTCGCCGGCGGGTCTCGGTGGCTGCAAAGCTTGACACCGAGAGGCTGCTTGGAGCCGCCAAAGCCACGCCAACTTGCACCGGCGTCCAGCGCTCCGGGAACAGTTGTTTGATGAAAAGCTTAACCCTCAACTGCTCATTTTACTTGTCTCCAGTCATGTCTGTGACTGTGTCGATCTACCAGGTCCCTAACCAGTCGTCTTTCAGTCGGTCAACATCCTGATCTCCAAGTGTTGATCGCCCGGGGAAGAGGCAAGCAATTCGTGGAGAGCGTCGGAGAATTATCAAACCTGCTCGTATTGAAGCAATTACATGCCCCATCGGCATAAATTTACGTTTTGAAGCATCACCGTTCTCGGATGAATACACCGGTTGTATCCTCTTTTACCGACCAGCACGCAAGATGCTGATATGTACTGCCAGTTGTCGGGCGCGTTGCCAGACCGTTAGCCATCCTCCAGCAGCCACGATGACCCTGAGCCCCGGGTTGAAGCCCTGTTGCATTAGCCTCACTACGGTGTCTGGGCCGACATTGGAAGGAAGTCTTTGGAGGCTGCCCGCGGAAGGTTTCAAGGATTCCGCCCTTGCGCTTGTGTTCCTTGTCATTAGGACCTTTCAACAATGGACATGGGTGTTGAGAGTCTCCATTCAAGGCTTCACACACAATGACTTCTTGATGGTTCAGACCTGCCGGTTTTGCTCGCTTGCATTTGACATTGATAACGATTGCGCCATGGTGAACAAAGTTACAAATCCAACACCGAGACTTTAGCTTCGTCCTTGTATGGACATGGGCGCTATAATGCGCGAATTGCTGTGATAGACTCAGCCCTAGTGGCGCTACTATCGAGTCTTGTTGAACTCGTTTAACATCAGAAGGCATCGCTTAGAAGTGTCTGTTTAAGTTTACACTTAATAGTTCGTTGAGCTGTCAGGTACGCGTGCGAACCATGTGGCAGAGGAAGACGGAAAGGTCACTGTTGAGAGGAGACAGGAAGTTCGGGTTGGTTGACAAAACCTTCTCTGAAGAGCTAGTTGCTCGTCCGGAGCCGGAGTTGCATATCTCGTTACTGTTCCAAAGCCGTTCATGTGGCTTATGATCTTTAATGAAGGACCAAGTCCATGTTGATGATCTTTGTGGTACACCATTGAGGCACTCTTTCCGCCAATGGTAAGCTGTATCTTCAAGGCCAATGTCCCGGAGTTAAAGTCAACAACTTTATCACACCCCGGATGCAACTCGGAATCTTCAATGTACTCAATCCATGTTCGCACAAACTCAATTCAACAGAGATTCCGACCCTCCACCATCCTTCAACTGCTAGGGCTTGAGAGTCCCATCCGAGGCACAATTAGTTGCACCGAAGTTGCTTCTGCTCTCATGGTTGATAAAAAGTCTTCGTTAACTAGGGGCTTGTTGGTTGGTTGACCACTCCCGTTTAGGCCCCTTGCAGGACTCTTTGCTTTGACCCGCCGCAGATGTTGATGCCTCGGTCGCAAGGCAGAACACCATCTTGATGATTGCGACGATCCCTCACCAACAAGGAAAGAAGCTTAACCAAGGCAGTGGGTGCCTGAGTGAGAGAGCTTCAACAAGAATCCACCAAATGCCGTCATTGTCATCATGATCACCATCATCTCTTGGAATTAGTCTCTTTGCCAAATTGAAAACTTCGCGGGGCTTTTACAAATTGGTCAAAAACTCGTGGCCAGGATCAAGACAACAGAGTTTGCGACGCTTACTGGTGTCGGGCCGTCCAATTGAACTGCTGAGTGCCTCACTACACCTGCATGCTCTTTACTAACGGCCAGAACGCCGCGTTGATGACGAGATTCTGATCGAGATAGCAATTGAAGCACGGGCTTAAACGTGGAAGCCCACAAATTACCTTTGACTTAACTTGGACGTTATGACTTTGTGGTCTGTTTGTTGAGAACAGAGTTCAGCCATGGTGTTAGAATCAGTATCGGGAATGACACACGGGCCGCTATACCGTTGTGTTTCATGGCCACTCCAACGGCTGCGGCTGCAATGGCATGCATTCCATTAACTCAATGCTACTTTCACAACAGCATAATGCGACTGCATATGTGATTGTCACTTCATAAAGACGATGAAAGAAATCGTATGAGAGCAGGGCCGACCAACTGCACACTGTGTAACACTCAACATGTTCTCCGATATCTTTAGCAATTGAGATTTGTTGAAGCATGTGAGTATGCAACCATCTCTCGATGTAGCCAGGTCCCAAGCCACCAAGATCGCCTTGACGTTCTGTTCCTGGTGGCGATACTAGTGCTCTCCCAGAAAACTCGATTGGGCAATGGCCTCGAATTCTTTCAGTGTGGTTACATCGTTCGTCAATGTCGTTAATCGCGATGTCACCCACAAAAGGCACAACTGCGAGTTTACAGGACAATTCTGCCACTCAGGGCCTGCGGAATCCCCGAAATGCTGGGAAATGTGTATGAGCCTCATGAATTGTTGGCGACATCGTTTACTGCAGCCAATCGCGACTCTATCTCTTACACTTTGAAGCAACGTCGTTGAGTCTATTTCGGCTCGTAAGATGCACGTCACGATTCGAGCGGGATACTTTGATTGTTCCCCGAAAGGCTTGACTGTTACATCAAGCGCAAATATGCTTGGAAGCCATGTGCTTGAAGTCGGCCGGCTCCTGAAGCATCCATCTGCAGGAACGCCAAAAACATCATCGTCAACTCGGCCTCAGACAGAATATGGAATAGATTGACATCAAGTGGAACTACAATTGGACCAACCAAGACCAGAAGTTGGGGCTTTTTCAGGTACAGAGGAGAACAATGCTGACGACAGTTTGTGTGCCTTGGGTGCTTGGCCAGAAGATTCCCACATGCATCTCCACCTGGCTTACAGGATCAGAATTTTCACTCTTGCCTTTCTTTATCCGTCATCAAGAAAGATTCTTACACCGGCCCCACGCCGCTTCTTTTTGTCTCTCTTGGCTGCTCTCCGAGGAGCGGCTCCGAGTGTCTCCGTGAGAAATGCATCGCTGAAAAGAGAGACCACCGGGAACAGATAACGTGATGGTAATCTGCGATGTATCGTGGGGGAATGTCAGCGGGAAGGAAATCGGTCGATATGCAGGCCTATGGAAGGGGTTCCCTTGCACCCACACGCAGTGATGGGAAGTTGGATGCATTCGTGGGAAGCAGACTCGACTGCAGGATGTAATCTTTTGAATTGATTATTGCATATTACTCCAGCTGTTCTGGTTCATTGGATGGGTTGCAATGGAACACACAAAAGAACCAATTCATCTGAGCGGCCGCAGGGAGAGCAATAACGTCTCAACATTAGCTTTCAACGGTGGCTGTTGACTTTTCTTCTTCTCAGCCTCTCTGAACATTTCACCTGCGAATTATGCCCTGGCTATGCCTAAAGAGGGACGCGGCCAGCGGACATGGGGTCCGGAGGCTTTTGGTGTGTCTCGTTCCTGACGATCGCGACAAGGGTTCGTGTGTTGGTGGCTCACTCAATCCTTTCCTGCGGCTGACTTGGAACTGGGACATGGGATTGAGGCGCGACCAATCCTCATGTGCTGCGGCGCGACGCGCGATGCACATGTCGGTCTCTGCTTCTGCTTAGCAAGATTCTGCTCATAGTAAGCACGGAAATTTGATTCTCGGGATATTCGGCATTTCAGGTTTGAATGCATGAGGTTGTAATTGACTTGCTCTCAGCATCCGATGCTCAATTGCTGCATGCAAGCCATTGGTCCTCTTGTGCACTTGCTGAAGTCAATGCAGGCACTTTTTTGTATGTCCTGAACTCAATGCAGTTGCAATTGAGTTGTGCTGTATCAGACGCTGACTCCGAATCGTCTGACCTTTGCAGACCCGTGATAACGCAGGTCTGTTTGTACAACCAGTCGTTCCTCGCGCTCGCGCCTACGCGATACCACTTCAACCGGCCAAGTGGCCATCAATCGTCTGAACTCTTGGTGACATGTTTCTGTCATTTCGATGAAACGACTTCGCCTCGGCAAGGCACGTGGTCTCGCAGATACCGCTGGACGAAAAGGCATGGATACCATGGCATACACATCTGCAATGCAAGAGCCGAGGCTGACACGCTAGAATCTTGAGCAGAGTCGAAAGATTTGGGCTTCAATATTTTGCTCAAAAGTATCATTGTTGCTGTGTTGTCGGAATGAAAGCGCTCGATGTACCCCTGCCATTGCAGCTCACCGCTGGTGCATTGTTGCTTTTTTGCCTTTTGTTCCCTTGCTTTACCTTGCTGGTTAGGTATCCAAAAGAAACCTTTTTCTCGCCTAGGATTCAATTGACGCTTCGAAAGTATTCGACGTTTGGAAGTGGCCCTGGCCAGCGCCGTGTGGCGGATGCTCATTCGCTCAGATCCTGATCCCGTGGTCGAGGCTGGTGAATCACAGCCGCTATTCCAAGATTTACAATCAATGAGTTGTATCGCGCGCGTGTGGGGGAGGAAACTTCTCTCTCAGATAGCCACGATATGTATTACCCGCCCACGGGGTACTATGAGGCTATCTCATGATGCCAAGTTCAATGGTATGGCTACGTTGGCCTCGATCCTGGCCGCTCTGTAACTAGGCCTCACCGGTTTCTGGGGTAGCTTTGAATTGAGTTGTTCTGGCCTCGCCGCTGTAGGAGATATCACACTGGTTCATCCAATCAGTTCGCGGAATGAGATGCGGAATTGCCACCTGGTTAGAACGAGGCCTTATTGTGGCGAGGAGAAGTTTATTGAATGGGACGTTGAAGGAGGTAAGTCGACGTGTCTATATGCCTCAATTAATGTGTTGTAAATCATTTGAGGGTATGTGAAGGTGTTGTGATGCTGTGGTTGATGTGCCCGTCCCTGGTATGGTTGAGAAGCTCGACCGGCTACGCTGCAAGACAAAGATGCTTTTCGATGTA
Source organism: Fusarium hostae (assembly GCA_002234235.1). NCBI lineage: Eukaryota > Fungi > Ascomycota > Sordariomycetes > Hypocreales > Nectriaceae > Fusarium > Fusarium hostae. The sequence continues at coordinate 177,864 of NJCR01001131.1, forward strand.
TTTCGGAAGAGAGGATTCAATATGGCTCAATGGATGTATCTGGATGTGCATACTGTCTTCCTTCGTAGGCGGATTGACTTTTGGGTTTTGTCGGGGTTCTCGCAGGTCGTAGCTCCATCGGAGGACTACCTGCAAAGCTCTCATGCCAATTGACCTCACCAGTTGTTAGCAATACCGATGCAAGTCCTTTGAATGCAATTGCTTGTGTACCGAGTGTCTGATCCAATCAAATTAAGAAGTGGTCGAGTTTGGGCGCGACATGTTCAGGGAGTTAAAGGCTTAGGGTAGCTAAGATTCGCTGCTTGTGCTTTTGGGTGGGATGATGTGCGTTTCTCAATCATGTTTTCGTATCATGCTATTCTGTTAGTCTGTAGAGGTATGAATTGTATTCATCACTAGCATGGAAATCCTCGGAAATCGGTTGTGAATGTTGCTCGTGAAGTCTGTTGTATCGATGATGGTCCCAGGACAATCGCACGTTGATGGACTTCAGTGCCTTAGCAATATTCAGAGTTCATGACCAAAAGCAAAGTGAACGTGATGGATATGAAGGAAGCTTCATCGATATTTAACAAACTTCTGAGTGAAATACTCGCTTCAAGGCTCTGTTCGTGAAGAGATTTTCCGTCAGTTCTTGGAGCTACCGGGTAGTTGAGCAGACTGCTGAACCGATCGCCTCACTGGAAGGGAATCTGAATGCATTAGATGCGCGCAAATAAGGAAAACAAAGGAGAGAAGAAAACGTAATATATAGAGTAGATGGCAGAGGCACTGAGTATCGTGAGATTGCCCGGTTGCGATATGCTGAGGACCTCTCTTGCAGAAGCCGCGTCAGGGACAAGCCATCGGGTTCACTTGAACCACTGGTGTCTTGCGGCACGGCTATGCATGATTTTTGCGCTCGATAAGCTTCTGTTCGGACCGAGTCTCACGTATTGACTTCAGTTGGCATTCACTTCGCCTGGCATATTGTGAGATGGGAGAGATGGCACTCCTAGATCTCTAACGGGCGCCGCCAGATGACACTGGGCGTCTCGCTCCGGAGAATGGATATGGGCTCAGTCATGGCAATGAGAGATAAGGGAGACGGAGTGCTCTATTCAAGTGGTGTCGTTCAAAATGGCGTGAGCTCGGAAATGCGATGTATGAGGCAGTGGCTCTGTTCACGATGTCTTGAGTCTGAATCAACTACTCACTCAAAGGTCTCAACCGATATAAACAGTGACGACGGGGCTTGATCCAGAGTAGTATCAGCTATTCAGCTGTCGTTTACCTCCAAACCCTAACCAATCATCATCGCTGGAGCTGACAATCTCCGGAAGATGTCCTCCGCGATATCGGTAATCGGCCCCACGCCGGAGGTTACACCCGGGATCGACAACATCCATGACCCAGCCTCATCATCCAAGCAAATCTGCACGTCAAAACAGGGTACGAGCGCTTTTACCAACAAGGCTGCGATGTTCAGCGTGTACGCCAGATCAAGACGCCAACCAAGACCCGTTTGTGTCATTTGCGGAACCGTGACGTGGAGGTTGCATCCAGTACAGCTGAATAGAGCGTACGACAGCTATCATATCCACTGAACTTACGCTTTAGGTGATACACTGTGCTTGTTACTGGGGAATAGTTGCTGTGATTGGAAATAATCTGTTGGTTGTTGCTGTCGTTTATCTAAGATCTTATTATGACGTCACGCAGGGAGGGTAGATGTCATGATACTGATTCCCTGGCATTTTGACGTAGGAGGCGGGGCATCAAATTCCAGCTCAAGAGATACCAAGGTATAACAACTTCAATATTCCACTCAACTTGGTTGTTACAACGTTCAACTAAGGTCATCATCATGGCTACATCCTCAGAGGAGCCCAACCGTAGCTTCACAGCAAGCAACACAGGAAGCGAGCCAGAAATAATAGAACAACACCAAGAAGAAGCCCCAACCGCCAGCCACGCCCTCGCCGAAGAATCGCAAAACTTTGAAGAAAAAGGCGCAGCGCAGCTTGAGCACGGCGACATCGAGGTCAAGAATCTAGGATGGAACGAACCTCCCCGCGTCGTGCCCCCGCTGGTAGGCGGGTTGAAGAACGAAGATGTTTGGGCTTTGATACGACGCTTCGATAAGCAGGTTTTCTATGTCAGGAGTATTGAGGAGCCCCCGTTGGGAATGCTGGATATGAACATTGCAGACGAAGAAGAGTTTTCGCCTGAGAAGCTTAGGGCGCAGATTGAGCGACTCTACGTTTCTGTTTTTGCGCAGCTGTTTTCGTTTTGGAAGCATATTGTGCGTCTTCGGTCGTGGAGGGAGTATCAGCGAACATCTGCATTTCTAGCAGTATACACGCTCGCATGGTTGCTCGATATTCTTGGTCCCACGATTATCGTCTTCCTCATGGTTCTTATCTGGTCCCACGAGGCCCGCGATATTTGTTTCCCTGGAGCACCACCCTCGATAATCGACTCCAAGACAGGAGGTGTCAAGAAACCAGCAGCTGGTGTTCTAGCGTCCGATGATTCAGTCACTGGTGCGCCGGAGAAGCACAAGGGTGAAGCAGTTGAGCAGGAAGCTCATAGCTTTGTGACGAGTTTGTCTACGGTATGTTCAGGTGTAAGATTTGATTTTTTGACCCTTAGAGACCCCAGACTGAATGATTTGTAGATTGTTGTTAGCACGGCTGCTGGGAAACATCCTCAAACGGATCCCGACGATGATAGCGCTGCGCCTGACCCGACGAAACTCACTGAAGAGGCCACCGAAGCTAGACAGAAGTCTGTGGGAGAGAATCCTCATGCTGAACATAACAGGGCCAAGAAGCCGGTTTCGAACGCTGTTTGGGATAAGGCGCGTCCAACGATGCACATGATTGCCGACTTTGTTGACACTTGGGAACGATTCGGCAATGCTCTTAGTCCAGCGGCGCCTTTCCATCGTCATCGACCTAGGCTTATCCTCATTGGTGTTCTTGTACCCATGCTTCTTGGAACTTGGTTCACGACTCCTTACATGGCCATGAAGGGAATGGGTTTCGCCGCTGGCTTTGGATTCTTCGGCGATCCGATCATCACACCCGCCATGAACTTCATCAACAGGACGTATCCCCGCTGGGAGAAGTATGTCGAGCTGCGAAACACTATTCTTCGAGGTGTCCCTACAAATGCGCAGTTGGCTATCACTCTTCTTCGCATTGGTGAGAAGAACAAGGCTCCGTTGCCGCCACCTCCTTCTTCAGATGTACCTCCCCCGACTGTTCCCCATGAGACTGTCGGGGAGGGCTTGGAACATCTAGGTGTGTACCTTTCATTGATCCAAGTTCAACACATACTAACACCACCAGAAGGAGTATCACAGGGCGAAATCGCCGAGGCTGTCCAGCCTGATCCAAACATCATCCATGAAGATGAACACGAAGAGGAAGAAGAAAAGACAAAGCACAAGAAATCCCATCGCATCATGAACTTTATCCGCGGCACAGCAAAGGGCGGCGTGACAACAGCTCTAGCCGCCGACAAAGCGAAAGCCAAAGCAGGCGCCCACCACGCAAAGAACCGTCTCGGTGTAGTTAAAGGTCAAGAACCATATCCTCTCACGGGCCCAATTCGCTTCCCAGCGCGATACAAGGGAAAGAAAGGTCACGCGTACATTACAGCTACAGCTACGACACCGGCTGTTAGTTGGACGACTGAGCTAGGTGATGTGAAGCCCGCTTGGACTGTGACTATTGGCGATATTGATGAGTTGAAGAAGATGGGTGGTCTTGGGTGGAAGAGCGAGATTATCGTTGGGTGGGCTATGGGGAGTGAGATTGTGGATGGGTTGATGATTAGGACGAAGGATGGGCAGGAACATCATCTCACGGCGGTCTCTATGCGGGATCAGTTGTTCAACAGGTTGATCTCCATGGGAAATCAGATGTGGGAGGCGTGGTAGGTTCGTCTTTTGGGAATAGTCTTGGGAATAGGTGTCTAGAGTTTGGTGATGGAACCATGATACTCTTTGATACCAGGAATACGAAGTACGATGTGGAATCAATGTTTGGAATCAATTGAATTGCCAAGTCTAGACCTCGCTAATTTTAGTAGGAGTGAACAAAAGATCCTGCTTTGTAATCTCGTGAGTCCACTGAGGATCTCAATACTTTAAATCCTCCAAACAATCATGTCAAACGTGGGGAAAGTGGGACGTGACGTCAATTACAGCAGAGGAGAGCTTACAGATCAATCATATCTGCAGCAGTGCCTGTGACAACTCGGCCGAGGTCGCTCAAAGGTGGGGGATAAAAGTGATACAAGAAAACAAGAATATCCTCCCCAATTCCCTATTTCTGTACAAGATCGTCTTATCGCAAGCTAAACCCGAACCCATCATGAGTTTCACCTCAGAACCATACGATCCCATCACTGCCGACTCTTGGCTCGTCTGCGACACATGCGGAACTCAATTCCCAGCGTCTGATCGCAGTACCCTCAAGACATGTCACATCTGCGATGATCCACGCCAATTCGTACCGCCGTCTGGACAATCGTTCTCTACGCTGGGAGAATTAAAAAAGAAGCATAAAAACGAATGGACGAAATGTTCTTCTGACGAGAATATAACGTTCATTTCGTCGGTGCCGAAATTGGCGATTGGGCAGCGTGCTATTCTTATCAAAACGCCGGAGGGCAATATTCTTTGGGATTGTATCACGCTTCTTGATGATGAGACAATTGGGAGGATTAAAGAAGAGGGAGGGTTGAAGGCGATTGTTATAAGTCATCCGCACTTTTACAGTACCCATGTTCAATGGGCTCGCGCATTCAATTGTCCAGTCTATCTCTCCGCCGAAGACAAAACCTGGACTACCCTCTCCTCAACGCATCAAATCTTCCTCACCACCCTCGAAACACCAATCCTCTCCGCCAAAGCCATCAAGCTCGGCGGGCACTTCCCGGGCTCCATGGTCCTACACTACAACTCGCGGCTGTTCATAGCCGACACGCTTATGACGACGGCGTCAGGCGTTGGGAACTGGAGTGTAGACGCCACAGGATCCTCGCGGTCCCGACCGGCTGGGTTGAACTCTTTTTCATTCCTGTGGAGCATTCCGAATTTCATTCCTCTGGGTGTTGGGGAGATGGCTAGGATGTGGAGGATCTTGAAGGGGTATGAGTTTGGGGCTACGCATGGGGGGTTTATGGGGATGGATATTGAGAGTGAGGATGTTAAGGGGAGGGTTTTGGAGAGTATGAAGATACAGGCTGGGTTTATTGGGGATAAGGAGTTTGCGGAGAAGCTGTGATCTGTGATGCATTTCTATTGCTTTTTTTGGGTATCAAGTATGAGAGATGAGAGATGATAATGATGTTGTTCAATTAAAAATATGTAAATAAATCAGGGCCATTCTGATATCTGGGTATCGATCAAGTTTTAATGTGCACCCAACTCCCGCTCATGCGTTTCAGTCTTTCAATCCATCAACGCCATAAATCTCAATATAAGTATGCAAAGCTTAGTCCTTCTTCCAGAACTTCCACTTTTGCTTGGTCGGCGAGGATGGACACAAGTAGCGGTTCAGTAGCTCTCGACCCTCATCGGGGAGATCAATGACAGATTCATTGAGCGTATCGATAATAAAGCGATTAGCTATAAATAATTAGCATTGATTCACCACTCGACCTGAAATAAAGATGGAACTTACGCATCAAGTCAACGCCGCACTCTCCAGCATCAATAGCCATATCGATCCTCGTAGAATTATAACATCCATATCGAAGCTGTAGCTCAAGCATACATCTCCAAAGCTCTCTCGTCTCATCAAGGCTCATGCCTTCACAGCTGCGTTCAGAGCATGTGCTTGCTTGTCGAGATCGTTGGTTATCGTGGTGGGATTGTTTTGGTAGAGGGATTGCTTCGTTGTCGGGGGGACTCCACATGGGGGGGAGGGAGAGAGGACCTGGATGATTCTCGCGATACATTTTGGGTGATGATAACAATAGACTTGAAGAAGTTGATGATGAATGTTGAGAAAAGAAGAGCGGTTGAGATCTTATATAAACAGCCTCGATTATTTCTCCTTTCTTTTTCCTCCTCGCCCTTTTCTTGATTTCAGGCTGGTGAGTTGTCTCTGTTGTGGTGGGGTTTCACACTCTGGCCCAATATGACAGGCAGAACCCTGCTTATTTATATCAAAGCGTACAAACAACAAAAAACCAGGGCGGGTCTGATTAAGTTATACTAACGAACCTGCCCCACGGTGAGTACCGAAGCAAACAGGAGGGTGGGAAGCTTTTCGCAGTCAGCGGGAGCGCCACTTTGAGGGTCTGAGACAGCTGGAGCTCTTCTTGATGAGCCAAGAAAGGCGTCAGTGAGTCACATGTGGGAATAACCATGTTAATTCTGTGAAATCAGTGAGTCTACGACTGTGATATTGTTGTTAGGGTGGGTGTCATCATCGGAACATAGCCTGACGGAACATCACAGTGATCGACATTGCATACGAGAGAGACGGGAGAAAAATCCTTTCGGCAGTTTGAGTACGTATCTTTGACAAGGGCCAGTGACCTGTCACTCGACGCCAAGTTAGTGCATGATCTGTGGACCAAAAAGCCAAGATGGATGGATTGAGGCTTGCAAGCCTGATCTGATGCCCAAGACCGAGAGATAGGGGTCACAAGGACAGGCTTGTGATAACGACGCCAAATACAGGGCGGTTCGATAAGCTTTGCCTAAACCACAGTGGCATGGATGATAGAACCATGACGACGGATAGAAGTAGCAGAAGGTCTACGCGATAAGTACCGGTGATTTGGGCACTGTTACTGTACCCATGAAAGCCGCTATAGCCGGGTAGAGATATGCAGAGTAAATATCATTGACTTTGTCTTTTGAGTCACAGTCACATTCACAGTCGCATTTTAAGCCAAGACTGGTTTAAGGCTGAGAGGAAATATCCGGTTCCCCCGCCCCATAAAATAGGTACATATGTAGCACGGGAGGACCCTGGTTCCACTGGCGGAGGAACCCTTTTAGCAACTGAACTCTCTAACAATTGAATGTACCGGTATTCGCGGAATGAAACTGAGTTAGACATTCAGTACTTTGCAAAGTAAATTCGTTGAAGCGGTCAAGACTGTGGCTTTGCAAAAACAGTTGAGGCAGTGTTCTCAACGGTTCACTCTAATGCAAGGGATATACACCGCCAAGTCTACAATTCACAATTACATACAGACTCAACCACAATCATGAACAAACTGCGCCTCTGACAAACACGTGCCTTTTTCAATACAGCAAACAACATACCTTGCATGGACATCTCTGAGCAGCTGGCATTTCATTAATACTTTTGTGGCGTTTGATCTTAACTGTGGCGCACTTCCCCGGACGCCACCTTGGATCTATTTTTCCAGATCGTGAGTTAAGCTTGGACTTGTTGAAGAAGGCTTTTAGCGATTGTTACTTCGTGTGTGCATTGTGTTTGGTTAGGTGGTTTGTGGTTGGAGTCAAGGTTTGGTAAGTGCGAATCTCCACATGGCATTGGCTACGGCATGTTGCATCAGGCTCTTGAATACTGATCACATGACCAACAATTGAGATGTTAGTTTGTCGCTGAAGAAAAGAGAGTCTAATTGGTGCATGTGCTGTTTGTTTCCATAGGCTTTAGACCGCTTGCAAGTTAGCTGTTGCCTGCAAGAATGCTTCCGATTGATTGACAGATTGATAGATCGTCATCCATATCCCAAACAGCGTCACCTGAGTAGGTACCCTACCTGAGAACCCTCAAACCCTTCACATTGAACAGATCGATCTTCAAACCTGAAGTAAAAATATCCCAACACTGATAACCGAGTCCATCACGATAATTTTCGTCTCATTTGCTAGTTCGCCATTCAGCCTCAGCTGCAATCTCCCCTGTCAACATCTCCTATTCTATAGTAAAAAGTCTTCAAAAATCACGATGGGATAGTCTCTCTTTTTCATCTGCTTTGGCAGTCGTCACTCGTTATTTTATTGTAAGAATGCGTTTCGCGCTTTTGCATTCGCTGCTTGTGGCGAATATTGCGGTTGCGAGTGTCTGTAAACCTCGTCAGTCGGGTGGATCAAGTCAGTACTTCTGTGGGCTCTACTGGGATTGAGGATCTAATTGTCAACAGGCACTGCTGCGACCGCTTAGATTGAGTCTTCGGCTACAGCTTCTGTCAAGGTTTCCACCAGCATCGCGACGTCGACAGTGGAAGATATAACTACCACCAACGCCGCAACGACCGTCGAAACCAGCGCCGAAACCGCTGCTTCAACACTCACGGTCGCTGAAACAACAACAAGCGACATCGCTGGACCCCTCGAAACCTTTGGTCTCGCCGCCAAAGTCGAAGGCACCGTCACGAAGAGCTCTCAGGCGCAGACCGAGATGGCTCGGCAGTAGTATGGCCAACACCCCGATTCATCGCCAGCGGTTCATTAATCATCTCCATCGACTCCACGACGAGTTACCTCCAAATAAGCGGTGGATTCTACCTCTGTGTTGCATACGGAGATGGAACTTCACCCAACGGTGTTAAGCTTTCCAGCGCTGAGTCGCTTAACACCCTGCGTTTGGGGCCCTTACGTGTGAGCAGACGGATGGGCGCGAGATTGCATGCGAAGCTCGAGCTGGACAGTGCATTGGCTATGATGAGAATAAGATATGTTCTCCTCTTCCGGGGACGTATGATCAATTCTATAATTTTAAGGGAAACTTTAATGGGATTTATCTCGCTTTTGGGTCTGCCGTCAATATTGATGAGAACCAGCGCGCTGTTGAGCTCAAGGCCAGACGAAGCGACGCATGATCATGGAATTAGATATTCTAGCACAACGTTCCAGACCGTTGTGTCACCTCAGCCCTAAACTTTTGTAGCTAGGATAAGGTTGTGTAGTTAGCACTTTAAACAGTACAGGCCTCAAGGGTCTGTTTTGTTAAATTATGGATAATCCAGTTACATACATAATGCAATTGGCAGAATCCTAATATGGTGTAAGCCAATTCGGCTGGCTAGTATATTATGGATGCCACACCAAAAGCAAGATACTTCTTCTTGCACATTATTCCTATAGCACAGTTAGTATCCAGTTAGCAGGAAGCTAAAAAAACAGACCCTTGAGGCCTGTCACGCTTGGAAGCATCCGATTTTGACGTCAATTGAATGGGGTTCGTTTGTTGCTAAATGCTGACGGTGATGGCGTCGTGAGGGGATTGGTGACGGGCGCTGAGATGTGTGGGTTCATCAGCAAGCTTGCTGGCGTTGTGAATGCACGCTCGCCGATGAACCACAGAATGCTTTAACTCCATGCCCAAGCCGAACTTGCGGACGCACGATGCAGGAGATGCGATAAAGAGTAACCGACAAAGTGCGAGAACTTGGTGACAACTGGTTGAGAACTACGACATTGGACAGACAGACGACGCCGGTTTGCGTCTCAACGGCGATAAGAAGGAACTCCGAGACTCCAGTGATGAGAAAAGATCTCCGGTTACGAGAGGCATGAGCCCAACAATGTCGGGCATGTTCCGAGACTGCATCCTCATCATTGACGCGAAAGACCAAGAGGGCACCGTGAATCTCTGGCTGAGATAGATATGAAGCAACACTCCCATCAAAGTTTGACAGGATCGTGGGCCGCACAAGAGTAAGCGACAGTGTGAAGACCATTCCCCCTAACCCATCATATTCAACGGCATTGGCCTCGTTCAACTCATCTCGCCAGCTTCTATAGTAACTCTACTCTTCGGAAAACAGACACGTACTCTCCCAAACGTCAAGCGGCTTGTATCCACTCGTTCTCAGTTTCTTGTCTTTCTTCTGATCCGAATTAGTACGAAACTTCATCTGTAGCTCTTCTCCAGGCACCAACATTTCTCAAGCCCTACAATCCAGTGCTTGCAGCCATGCCAGAACTCGCACAGTCTTGGAAAAATGTCAACCAGCAGGTTCATGATGTAGAAGCTCCTCCAGCCTGCGAGGGACATCGCCGTGTTGATGCGATTAGCCCAAGAGTCGCATCCCCAGCTCCACCCCGAAGATGAAGAAGATTGATCAGACGATGCAATTTGCTACCTGAAAGAGAAGAAACGTCGAAGGGAACCAGTCAAACCTGCTCTAGGAGCTTGTCACAAGGCCATAGTAGACAGCTTGCATGTCCAAAAGTGCCGAGTTTCCAGATTCAAGGATCCCTGGGTTTTGGGACACCTCCATTAGGCTGCCTCGACACAGAAGTTTTCTTCACAGGTCCTTGACAGTGATGGGTCGCTGAGTGACGGGGCAGCCTCTGACGAAGAGGGGTAAAGGGTGTTTGCGGACAGGTTTACTTCGGAACGATCTATTGACGAAAGAATTTCGCGACCAGATTCTCAAATTCGGGTTGCCAACTGAGATGCTAGTTAAGCTGATCGATCAACAGAGTCTCTATAGTCGCCTCTTCAGAGCAATCGACTGCTACATTTTCTGTTGGAGAGGGCAACAGACGGTAACTTCAGCGAAACCACATCGTACAGATCTGAGTCTGACATGATACGGCGTAGATCTTCTGACGGTGGAGGAACGCGGTAGCAGTCACATTTAGTCAATCTCCTGTGGTCGAGCCTGAATTCTACGCCAACGAGGTTGAGAAGTCTCACGAGACGGTCCTCGTAGAGGTTTAGCGAGTTTGCCAGACCCATGGCTTCTTTTGCGCAATGAAGTGTTAATGAGCAGGCGAAGATGTGAGATGGCGCGGCTTTCCACACATCACACCTGTGCGATTTGATAGTCCCCCCAGGAGGATGGTTAGTAAGAGAGAACTGAAGGCTCCATCCCGTGGGCCTGCTGTCGCGATAAGATTTATAACATCCCTCACCAGAGATAGAAACGTCAAGGCCTGGGTTTGTACCGCAGAGAATGCTTTTTACAGCCATCACATAGCTCAGCACTTTATTACCAACCAGAAGCTTCAAGTTATACAGTTCTATTATTCCGAGACATGGAATTATCTTCTGAAAGACCATTCCTATGCAACCCTCCCATAGCCTCACAGCTGTAGCGGTGACTGCATGTTGTAGAAACACGCAGGCCCGGTGCAGCGCAGGTCTTGCGTAAACCACATTTAGTATATAGACATCGCTGCACCCAAAGCTATGACCCGTTTGTAGTTATTCCATCTAGAAAGGTGCCTTGCATTGGACATGTGTGCTCGAGCGGTTGGCCTCGAGCGTATAGTCAACCCTGGGGAAGTATTATATGTTGAAGCATACTGACCACCACTACTATCAGCTTCCCCGAAACCCAACTAGCGAATAAAGCATCTTTTAATTCTCGGGAATTACTGCTGAGCCCGTATCCTCGGCTTCCGATAACAGGTGCCATTCTCCACGTGAGTATCATGAGTACCTCCTATAGAGGACTAGCTAGGAGAGTGAGAGCCCTACAGATGAGGACAAGATACATGATACTAGCATTTAAACGCCCATTACAAGTAGATTTGGCCATAGTGAATACAAAACGTCTAAAGAACACCAAGCAGAAGTTATACCATCTTTTCCGTCCTTATCCACCACGTTTAGCAGACTGACCTCACTTGTAAGAAGGAGCCCAGAGGCACAGCGCACTCGCTGTATGCTATCACCAATAATCAGTTATTTTCTTAAACTTGAGCGATGTCTGATCTCATACCCACCACAACGGGCAGTTCGTGAGCCCTCGCTGCGACGTATTCGTCGAACCGTTCCCACCTCAGCGCTCTGAGATTCATTACGGATAGAAATATGACCTTTACAGTCTAACCAGAACGATGAACATAGGCGCCGGAATACTTTGGGCGATGTATTCGTCTATGACGAACGTATTTATGAGAGAGGTGGAGGGTCGAGTGGTAGAGTCTTTGTCCCAAGGACATCTTGAGTGAACCTCGCAAAAGTTGGTTGACGAAGACATAGCATAGTAGTGAAATCAGGCAGAGGTTGAAAGAGCAGAATCGACTGAAGTGTTTGAGGTGAGTACGCCATGGCAGCCCCAAGTGCAAAACTCATCTTGAGCACTTGAAGCAGCAGGGTCAAAGATATAGTTACAAGCACAACGGCGGTTGTCAGCCAAACTCTGAAATGTCAAGATATCGCGGTAAATTATCCATTTCCAATCGGAAGCCCTTTTGTCTCAAGGTTGTTCCACGATGAATGTCTTCTACGGTTGCGTTGAGCCCCGTTTCTGGTACGAAAGTCATCCCGCTACACTATGCAAACCGGTGCCTGAGAAAAAGGGCAGCAAGGGAAAGTGAGGAATTATAGGAACTTGTTTTTACTGAATCAAATATTGATCTAATTTTCCATCAACATCAAGATCGACATTGGGATGTTGACAGCAATATCTATCGCGAGAATCTCAAGAGTTACCCACCCAGCCTGGATCACCGTGAGAAACTACAGTATCTAGTTTGAGAAATAGCCACTGACTATCTCTTTTGAGCACATAAAGCCACAGATGCCTCCTATAGCTCTCAATTCAATGAGTCTTAAGCTCGAACGCGATCGACCGTGTGACACTGACTCAAAGTCTACACAACGACACCCTTGGAAGGCTTTCCAAACACTCCAACTCCTACCGCCCGTATATAATCAACTTTACTCACATTTAAGTCAATCATAGCCGAAGAGGTAGAAAAGATACAGTAATCATCCATAGCTGTGGTCTTTAAGCTTTCCAGCGTGCGCAACAATGCTCAGACTACTGTTTGTCACGTTAACACACAGAGTCAACGTCGCAGACACTCGTCGCCGCCATTCCTTCGAAGGAACAAAGTCTCCTCTCAATCATCGCATCTCACCCCTTACCGGAAAGACTTTCGTTATCGTGAAGCACGGTTAAAGGATCAACATGATGCAGCACTCTCTAGCGACCGCGGATCATCGTGCAGCCCGTTCCACCAAGCAGATTTAGGTCAGCTTTACCGAGTGCTCGGGTCTGACATGCCCAGTACAGTCCTAATTTAGTGATATGGTAGGTCTAGATCATGTGCCGTAAAGGATCAGCACAGGCCGAGGAGGTCTAGAACCGGAGGGCGCTGATGAAGAGAAGTCCATGGGCCATGTCGATCAACAACAAGAACACGACGGCCACAAGTGAACATTCGAGTACGAATACCCTCACTTCTTATGACGTTAAGGTACAAACGGCTGTTCTGTAGTACCATCGGTCTGCCGATGCTTTCCCAACTTTTCAGTGACAATGAGACACAAAAATCCAGCATCATCACATTGCCAGTCTAATACAGTATGGTAAGCTACATACCAACGATTAAAGTTTTAGACTAGGTGCATTGAAGACAATCCCAAACGAATGTTCTTGTCTGCTCAGAATTTCCAATTCAGCATCTCAAAATGGCATCATCATCGAAACTGCACCTCCAACAGTCGTGATCATGCAAAGTGTACAGCCACGCTCGCCACAACAAAATCTCCAACTGCCAAGCGATCTCATCTTGGTCTCCAAACGACTCAAAAGCCACGGAGCCCATCCGTTAGAGACAAGAATAAACCGGGAGAGCACCATTATGATCTTTCCTCGTCATGCAACAGAGAGTGGCAAACCTATCAAAACCCCATCTTTCCCACATCGACTTTTGACATTTCCCCTCTCCGATCGACGGTTGGAGATACTGTAGAACCACTCACAACCGCGGTATGAAACATACTTTGTCGCCGGGACAAGATCGACTGCACAAGATCAATGACGACGTCATTTACAGAGCATGGAAGAATTTCTTGAAAAACCTGAATTGTAATGAAACGTCGAATTTTGTACTTTACCTTAATGCACAAAGGTGAATCGGGTTTGATGGATTTGCACGTGGCAAGACTGTGTGCGTGACCTCATGTGGAGATCATCTGCCATGATGCGAAAGCCCTTTTAGCTGTGTTAACATGAGGCGCTGTAACGTTGTAAAACATGACGCGAGTCAAATGCCACATAGTATCAGCTACGCGATAAGTGCGCTGAGCGCGGTATTCGTTAGCTGACGATCACATCACTCCACATTCACTGTCGAGTCAAGAGACACAATGTAGGTATTGTTAAGTTATGGTATTTCTGCCATTCAGTGTGGGTGCTACCTCTTTATGGTTTCACCACCGGTCCCGTCAAATCAACTCTCCTTTATCCACAGGAGATTGCCCGTAAAAGCAGTCCACTCTAAACCACGAATCTTGGCTACCAGCCAAGTGATCCAACATGGGGGTATCCCAAATGCAGAGAGGTGACTTAAAAAAAAAACGCCTGAATCAAATGTCCATGGGAATGGGTTGGTGCCCCTAAAAAGTCTAAATGCGCTTCCCGGTCGTGAAGCTGAATGCTATGCCAAAGAATATGTCGGTGGGGAGAGCGAAAGAGGTGGTACAGGTTTGTGATGTGAGAGTCTATAGTTCGTTTCATGTGGACATGTCGAGTGATTGAGTTCGTTGTGATGGCGAAATGTATTTGAGGAGTAATGGCGATGAGACCAAGGTTTGTCGCGGCGGTGAGTAGTTGTATAAAGTTCAGGTGTCGGTTGTTTAAAGGGGTATCATAGTGTCGAGAACCGCATTCGCTTCCTTGATTCTAGAGGAGAGAAATGTATTTATTTCTTGTGCGACTTGCCGGAGCGCGAGTAGTTTCTTCGCACGCGCTCACGACCGCGTCGCTCCTCCTCATCGCTGCCACTGCTGTGACGACGACGATCCTCCTCGTACCAGGTACTTAAAGCCTTTCCGCCAAAAGTGAGATCCTCGTCCTCGATGATTGTGGGTTGCACCCAGGCGTAAGCTGAAGGGTCGACTTCGCGAGCTGTAGGGTCGAGGGCCTGAAGATTGGGGACGTAGTAGTAGTATGTTTCGGTTGTGTGAGCCATGGTGACAGATTTGTGACTTGATTTGGTTGCCAAAAGAAGTTGTGGGGTTTGATTGAAGAGTTATATGTTATTGCTTTGTTGTTGTTTGTGTGATGTTGTGTTTTGTTGATGGTGGTTCCTTTGTTTTTGTGTCTGGAATGAGATGGCGCCTTGGTAAATAAAGCAAGTGTCACTCGTTCAAAGGGATGGGAGATTTGTGTGTGAGGTAGTTTGGTTGCGTCAAGCAAAATAGTTTGATGAGGTCCAGCTCGTGAACAAAAAAGCAAGAAACGCTAATAGCTGTGATGGATGAATCTCGTGATAGTGAATATGAAGTATCAAGAGAAAGAGAGAAGAAAGCCGGGGAAGGGGATTTCGGGGGGAAAGGCTGATGGATATAGACACAGGCAGAGGCTGTACCCGACGTGTAAGTGGGGAGTGAATAGATGGAGCCTCAGGTGAAGCCAGGAAGCGAAAGGAGGTGGGGGGTGTGGCGGGCTCTGTTTTTCAAGGGGGGGGAGTGGCAAACGCCCCCTACTACAAGCTGAGCCGCACTGTGCCCTCACTGGAAGATAGTGAGCCTCAGCGGCACAGTATCAAAGGATCATAAGTAATCCACAGTGGCAATCAGGACATGTCTCGCGGTGCCGAACAAGGCATCCCGCGCACAATGAACAGCAACTTTGGGGGTGGATCTAGCCAAGGCCCAGAAACCTCGTCCTGGACTCTGGTCCTTTTTTTAATTTTTGAGGCCTGGGGCACCAGAAGGCTTGATCCATTCCTACAGCGTATTTTGCGGGGATGAGCGAGGGCCTGGATAAGAGATGCCCTAGCAGCCTGCATTCCACCAAATGCGTCTACCTTATCTTGAAGTGTACTGAGTAAAAATGACTAAATTGAAGCTCTCGGGAGCACCGATTCACTGTGACACGCGCGCCGAAAGTCGGCTTCGCGCGATCGTGAGGGAATTTTCAAGGTGTTGTTGAGATTTAACTCGCGCGCGATACAGTAGGTACCTTACCTCACACACAAACTTTGAGGGGATATGTCGGGTTGGGGTGTTGAATCCGCCATGTTGGAGTCAAGATGGATGGACGGTCTTGAAGACTACTGGACAGGATAGAAATGCGTTTTTTTTCTGCTATTTGTTCTTTGTTTTTTTCTACCTCTAGTTGGAGAGAATCAGTGCCTATTCGAACGTCCAAGTCATTCTCGGCCGAACTAATGCGTATAATACCGTAATGATCCAACGGTGTCATGTTTATTTACGCTGGCTTTACGATGTCAAGTAAGACAGGTTCAAAAAAAGGGCCGCAATGTTGGACGATCGGGCTTGGCTGATATTACCAAATCAGGGAACTGTCTTGACTTGATTTCAGGTATCAAGGTTGCAATTTGATTCAAAAGGTGATTTTTACATTTCTCTGCCGATGACTTGTCTTTGCACTTTTGGTGGATCCCGCGGGTCCGCTTCGGTGAACTGATCGATATCATGATGGGAACCGGCCGAAAGAAGAAGAAAAGTGAGGCTGGGTTCCCCCTTATCGTCGTGTCCAAAAAAAAAAAAGCTCGGGCCCGGCCATGAGTCGATGGTACGATGTTCATTACGCTTACCGAGAGATTGTTCTGGCCCATGTAAAGAAAGGATGATGCTATCGTATATGCTTATGGGGGATTGCAATTGCGACACACTGTGTATGCACAAAGATGATGGTGATGATCAATTTTGTGGTTGAAAATGGATGCTGCGTTGCCTAACACGTA
The DNA here is from genome assembly GCA_002234235.1 of Fusarium hostae. Classification (NCBI taxonomy): domain Eukaryota; kingdom Fungi; phylum Ascomycota; class Sordariomycetes; order Hypocreales; family Nectriaceae; genus Fusarium; species Fusarium hostae. The sequence continues at coordinate 194,476 of NJCR01001131.1, forward strand.
CGTTTCAGCCAGCCCAGCCCTGCGGTGAGAGTCCTGCCTTGCGTGAGACTATCGATGAATAAGCAAGCCAGAGTTAGTCTCGCAGGCCTCAGTGACAAGGCATTTCGCATGAAATAGAAATATCCTTGGCGAGGATATGATGTGCTTGTTGGTTAAAAAGTGTAATAATCAATTCGTCCTTATCCTCGGTATACATACGCCGTCCACTTGGCCAAGGCCAACAAACAAAATAAACCACGTCGCGATTTGCGGGGGAGCAGGCATCTTTGGTGGAGATGTTGTTGTTGACAGGGGAGGGGATGAGAGGGGGAGTGTGGATAAGCAAGGGCATGCTTAATCGAGCTACCTATTCGAGCAACACAGCTGCCAGATGCAAACCATCCCATCTGTATTTCCCCGCGCCAAAGATGCCACATGGGAGGTGAGATACGGAGGCACAGATTACGATTGTACGAAAAGAATAGGTATGATTAGAAAAAAATACCTGCTGACTTGTATTGTTTACTACCGCAAGAACTACCTCGTATGGAACGGAACGAGCAAATGCGCAGCTGACAACGACGTGATACGCACTGGGCAGAGCCATACGCGCAACACAAATAGGTATCGATTGCGCCGCAGCTCTGGACCCTGATTTTCCACATGGTGTGAGGGACAAAGGTCTTTGTCCAGAACAAAAGGAACAGAGTACTTCTGGTTTCTTTGATCAAGCATGAGATAACGATGTCGCTAGGACTGAGGCTCAAAGAATCACCTGCATCTAACAAAGATAACATCTGAGACAATAGAAGGCTAGCTTGACCAAACCCCATGATTTGATACCGGCGCATGTGCCGCAAATTGATACCTTGATTTTCTAGTTCTCTATCAAAAAGGCAAGGGGGGGGGAGGGAAACCTGGGGTTTGCGCCGCCCGTCACATGTTTAAGTTAGGGGGATACGATAGCTTCGCGCCACAAGGGCCGAGGGCTGAAACGGTGAGTGAAAGGGCGGAGAAAGCACAATCATGATTCAATGCCAAGTTGCTTGGAGTTCTTTGGAGAACATTATCTTTTTCGCGGCTCGGAGCACAGATTGCAAGCCGAGGATATCTTGTCTGTAAAGGGGAATCTGGGGTCAGGCATTCTGGGGGGGGGGCTTTATCCTTGTCGCCGAACTCCCAGAGCCGCGAGATCCTTCTGCATCCGGGCGGACCATTCTTGCTACTTCTATTACCTAGTACTCCTCCGTATAGGTTCCGTGTAGAATTGGAGAGGGCAGCCAGTTGGAGTTTGTTTCCGAGTCTATTGGAAAGTTTATCAATAAAGTCCGAGACATGCGCGAGGCTATTGAATTAAGCTGAAAGCTGAGAGTTACCGAAGCGACAGAGTTTTTCTTCTGCTTCTTCTGCTTGTCAGACTTGACTCATTTGTCGTGAGTTGTCCGCCACTGAGCAAACCTTTGAGTCAGTCATGGATCACCGTCGTGTTCGGACATGTACAGTGTGTGATATCTTGAACCATTCCCAACACACCCCTTCTCTTTTTCGAGCGTTCGTTCTTCTTTTCTAGTCTGAGCCTTGTCCGGCTCTCGTAAGCCACGAGGTGAACAGATTGCTGACTAGAAGGGTAACTACACCGCCTTTAGATGTAACACAAAATATTGATCGCTCTAACCGATATCTTATCTCGATGGTGGTAATACTGTAATTGAATTGAAATGAAATGAATGACTCTATCGTTATCAAAACCCCGCCAAAGCACCGGTCTTTCCCCCGCTCCGGCTTCGGCCCGGTCTCATAAACAGTGGGCTACCGTTCCCCGGCCGGCTCTTGGGATGCACGGTTTGAAAAATTCTTTTTTTAAAGTCCTCGGCCCGTGAAAAATTTGTTTCGTTTTGTATCCTCAATTAATCGCACGGTACTAGAAATTCTGGGGAAAGCAATGAGGCCAACAGAAACGGGTCCGTTCGGAAGCCTACAGCTAAAGGTAAAGGTTTACCGGCATGTTCCTGTTTTTTTTCGGGCTGTCAAGAATGATCTACAATGTCAGAATTCAGGCAAGGCGTCCAGTCACACACCAGATGCTCATCTGCCTTGCTCGGCAGCCATGGGGTCCGGATTGAAGAGCGACGGCTTTGCCTCAGACGACGTCACTTATGCTCAGTCAAAAAGCATGCTTTCCGAGATATCCACCCCCTGTAGAGAAAAGAAAAGAAGAGACCGTCATCGTGGGGGAAAGAAACAGAAATTGAATGAGAGCCGCAAAAGATTCGTAACCTGTTTTGCAGCGGACAGAAAACGCCGGGTTTAAGAGTCTGTTGTGAGAAAATGCCCCTCTATGATGTCACTATTCGGTATTGCCCTGGCTGAAATCTCTTGATCTGTTCCGAGATCTTGGATAGCACAGCAATTACTGGCTGCATCAAAGCTGTTCTTCTAGGGGCGTGTAATTCTTGATCGTTCTGGTCTTGTCTGTGATCAATTGACAATGCTACAGTATGAATGTTTGAGACCGCAAGTGAGGCGTATCCTCTTGGCATCTTACAACGACGTAATTCTGGTATCAAGACTTTGAAGCTCAGGGCCATGTTTGGTGATCTTTATGCAAAGCTTACTGCTTGCCACTACGGACCGGTCGGTGATGGATTGTTCGGAGGATATGACTCCCTCTCAGCTCCGAAGGGATTGTGAGCAGCCTGGACATGGTCCGCTTCTGATAGATATGATGATCAATACTGACAGGCAGTGTTCTCAGCCTGGTTGATCTATCTTTATTTCCTTTCTTGGTTTAGTCGCTGCTTGACTGCAGATTTCCATTGCCAATTGGGGAGTCTTTAATGCCGTAATTGACATGGTTGGTAGAAACAAGGGCTGTTTAGACCAGCGTATCAAGTTGTTGATCCATCAACTGAACCATTTCGCTTTAGTCTAATTGATCCAAAGACTATGTTTCTATTACAATAGCTTTATATCTTGTTCCAACGAGTTCATCTTCAGACATACTCGGATACTCGGAAACACTCTCATACCGATGCTTCCGATCACCAACACGAAACGCGTAGTCACCTGACATGACACCCCGCAGATTGCAATCCTCTCCCGTCCCGTAGTGAGAGGATAAGGTGCAGTATTAAACAAAGCCTAACGTGACGTGGATCAGCCGCGACATCTCATCCCCCATCCCCCGGAAAACCCTTAAAAAATAACCGAAAACGAACAATGCGCTGCATGACATTGGCTGCAGCACCATCTCTAAACGACGTCATCATTCGACGTCAGGCCAAGCCCCAGGCAAGGCCATGCAGAAGCTCCCCAATCTCGCCCCAGCTCCCCCCAAGTCCGAACCCCCGGCACCACCACAGCCTCAGCAGCAGGAGCAGCAGAACATACGCCCGCGTGTATCCCGGGCCTCATCGTCCCGCAGGTCCGCGACGAACCACGCGTGTGTGCCCTGCCGCAAGACAAAGACCAAGTGCGATGGGAAACATCCATGCGCGAGGTGTCGGCTCAGCAGCAATGTTTGCACGTACGATACGAAAGTGTTGTCGGGGGAGACGCTGAATAGATTGACTAATGCGGTGAATGAGCAGAAGGGGAGGCTGAATCAGCTTGAGACTATACTCGCGGCGATGAGGAATGGCACGGATTCTGAAGCTGCTGAGGTTATGTCTTGGATAAGAATAGGTGAATCGGTGGAATCTATTGTTTCGTACATTGAGTCAAAGTCTAGGGCTGTTGTTGTGCCTCAGAGGTATGTTTGTGTTCTTATAAGTCTATTCGTGGGATGTTATGTGTGAGATGTCATTCTTATGTCTCATGTGAGACAATCCCGGCTATGCATTTCAAGTGAAGTGCCGTCTGGCTCATATTGTTCTCATCTAATTCTCATTTCCTTCATTTCATACGAGAGAAAATATGCTCTTATATAGGGGAAATATCATTTCACCAGATTCAAATGAGTTCCTGGGTAGCGAGATGAGTTTGGTATTAACTAACCACCTCCAGACTCGTCGGCATAAACCACTAAGCTAAGAGCAAATTCATCGAAACACTATTCGACAGAGCAGAATGGCTCGACGGCACAACATTTGAAGCCGAATACATGAACATCGACCTAGGTTCCCGTACACAGAGCTACTTCTCCTACCACTTCGGCAACCTCCCTTTCTCCAGTGGTATAAAAGCAAACCACTATCCCGCCGTCGCCCAACAAAGCCAGCTACAAAACTACTACGCCAAGCACAATTGGGCAATGATGATAACCAACGACGGACACGGTGTCGATTCTGTAACGAAGGCTTGGGCGGACACGCTCAAGAAGGCGAGACAGTTAGTTACAGAGGGTGCGAAGCCTGATGATCTGACGGGGACGTTTCCTTGTGTGGCGGCGCTGTTTGATAAGGATGAGTATGAAAGTGCGCCGATGATAAGTAAATGGGCTGTTCAGTTCATTTATAGTGCGAGGAGGCAGGATTACTCGTTTACGTCCATGGCGGCTGTGTGGGTTGTTTGGGTTGTGATGAGATGGCAGATCAATCCGACTCCACAGACATATGCTGTAGGTACACGCATGCTCGCCTCGATTCTGGCAAAACAGAATTATGGTGTATTTCACCTATTGGGGCCAAACGAACTCGGGTAATGTGGTTTCACTAATACTCTCTAGGACCTCCCTGACTGGATTCGACCGACTGAACTCCAAGTCTTTGTTCCTCATATCGACATGCTGGATTGTATATCATGGCCCTACTTCCGAGACTACGTCATTCAACATCCTGAAATGCAACACGGCGAATTGCAATGGCTTGCGGCGTGTACTTCAGGAGTACAAGTGAATTGGCGCGGTACAATAGAGGACGCACTTTGTGTTGACGGTCCCACGGGACGGAAACGGTTCACAGCGGAAGCCGAGGTAAGACCCTTAGGGCTCTTTTCTTATGTCAAGTAACTGATATCTTGCAGGCAACCATTAGAGATCTGCAGGAGTGGTCACTTGCTGCATCGTATCGTGCTTTCATGCCTGGTATCGATGGGAATATTCCTATCAGAACAGCAGAGGACGCTGGAGTTAAACAAGCGTAGAAAGATGAATGTGTTATCATGTAGCGATCGTAATTGATGCAACCTGAGCGATTTATATTCTTCATTCATGTCAGCGTAGTTGGTTGGTGTTGGGCATTATTCTGTCCCCATAGCGTTCTTTATAGATCTTGAGAGGTGTAAGAGCAATTGGCTATACATGAATTGTAATTAGGCTTGGTTGCATTTTGGAGAGGATGCCAAAGGAAGTGAGAGAGGAGTTAAGCACTATGATAGGGGCTTTTCTAAGGATATTTTGGGCGGCTAATGTTCTGAACTGTATCCATGGAAATGGTGGTGCGCATGAAGTGAACTGCTTTGGTGATGAAGGTAACCACAACAGTTATTGTAAGCCTTTCATTGTGAATTCAGATCCTCGTAGTTCTAGACTGTATGTATCTAGGCTTTGGGCCATTCACCGGTCATCTCTTCCATTCCCCCCTCTCTTCATTGATGCCTTGAGACCTGCGGGGTGTAGAGCATGCAAAGGTTGCTAGACATGATCTGATCCGGAGCGCTCCAGGGTATCATCGTGAGTAGGCCGCCAACACCATCAACAGGCCTCCAATTAACACCACGACACTTCATCTTGATCTATTTACCCTCCCCCCCGTGATCCAACGGAATGCGACATCTTCTCTCTGCGCAAAATCGCACAGCGACAAAGGCTGCCTAAAAACTCGTGCACCCCAGAAACCACCACTCCAACCGGGCGCACGCCCAAAAAACACAATTGGTCGCTTCTCACAAATGAGGCTCAGCGCTGTGCTACCAACACCAATTTATTTTCGCAAGCTTCAATAGAATTATGCAGGTTATGCACACTCCGCCTCTTTGCCGCCCAACCCTGGTTCAGCCGCAGTATGAAAATGGAACCTCAGCTCTCACGGCGGTTAATCTTTCACCTCTTCAATTGTAACACCAAGTAAAATGCCGGCTAGAATCCACGAGAATTGCGTTGACTTTCGGGTTTTGATATGGGATAAAGGTAAGTAATTGAGCTTGAGTGTGAGGGTAATGCTGATGAGAGTAGGGAATGAGAAGTGGCTTCGTGAGGATGTCCGACCGGGGGATTTTTATGAGGGCGAAATACCTGCCCTGTGGACTGAGTCGCATGTTATAGTCGTGTATGTGTGTGCGCTTTGCGAATGAGAAGTATACTGATGAGTGGCAGATTCGCGGATGCAGATAAAGTACGCGATTGCTCATCGTGCAAGAAACGCTTCACCGACGTCTTCTGCATGCCTGAGCTCTGGTGGTCAAGCTACAGCCGTAGATCAAACGGGCATTTTGGCAGCGAGACATTTCGCGATAACAACGGGATGATCACAGCATTAAGTCAGTCTCCCTCCCTCCAGCTTCATGAAAGAAACTTACTAACGGTACTAGATACATGGTCACGATTCCTCGTCAAGCAATTAAACGAAAACACCCATCGCTGGCATAAATTCAACATCCTAACACGCTGGATAAAAGATCCCCAACAAACAATCCTTCTTGTCTTCGAAGCACCGAAACAACTTCGTCTACGAGATAGATTCCCTGATCCGTTGCTCATAAACTCTCATAACGACACGCTCAGCGATCCATTCTGGTTCTATCCCCGTCTATTCGAAGACTTGTCCTTCTTACAAGATAACTCCGTCTGGGCAGTCAGAGATCACGTTCGAAAGATTGAGAAAACAGATCTTACGCAAAAACCGGAACCGAAATATCGAGCTATGCATGATACTGCTAGACATGCGATTCACGTCTCGGAAACACTGGAAGTTGCGGAGAAGACTATTACGGCGATCATACAGCAGCACAGCGCTTTTGAAGCTGAGGCAGCTGGGGGGAGTAGTCCTGCAAAAGCGAAGTTTCGACATGTTGGTGAACGGCTGCTTTGGTACATTCACATACTGCAAAGTCTACGGTGCAGAGCCTCCGCGAACAAAGAACGTCTTCTCAACGAGATCCAACTAGCATTCAATTCAGTTGCTCAGTACGATTCTCGCATCTCCGTTAAGATCGGTCAAGCAACTCAATCCGACAGCGCAGCCATGAAGACCATAGCTTTCGTAACACTTACATTCTTACCCGCTACGTTCATATCAGCGCTGTTCAGCATGTCTTTCTTCAAGGTCGATGACAACACGGGGGTATGGAGCGTTAATAAGAAGTTTTGGGTATATTGGGTGTTTGCGGTTCCAGCTACGCTGTTTACCTGGGGCTTGTGGCTGTCGTGGCAGTGGTTTTATAGACCGGTTAAGATTGGGGAGGAGGAGAAGCCTGTGAAGAAGTTTGGGGATTTGATTGGGTTTGTGAAACGAGGTGGGACGGACGATGATTGTGAGATGGCTCGAAAGTGAGGAGATGTCTTGAATAGAAATGGGATGAATGATGTTATGGTTGGATAGTGGGACTGCGACCTGGTTAGCTTGACATTTTGAGATGCGAATGAGCGGCCTTCTGACGTGTATTGCTATAAAACTAGAAGTCAAATCGAGTTGCGTGCTAATATCAATTATACTCGTGTACCTCATTCCTCATTACATTGTGTAAAATGCCATAATCCAAGTCCCGGATTCCACTGAAAGCATCCGAGTTATTATCTCATGTTGCCTTAAAGTCTCACTAGCCATGACTGTCCACGATCGATCAAATGAGTGCGTTGCACCTAGCTCCAACGTCATAGTCAACAGGCTGAACAGGATCAACCGTCACAATAGAAGCTGGCTTTGCTGAAGAATCGTACTCCTGCAAAATAACTGATGCAGGCGATGAGGTTGTCTCCAGCCCAGGCGTCGGTGTCGATTGCACAGTCACCTCGACCACAATACTATCTTGCGGCGCCGGAGTTGTGCTTTGCGGCATTGTGCTGTTCTCAGCTGCTAGGCTAGTACCGGCTAAGATGTCATTACTGCTGGATCCGCTGTTGAGAATGAGTGTAGTGATGTCTGGCGTACCCGGGACTTCGACTAGAGGAACGTCGCTTGTGATGATCTCGGGCTGGTTGTTCGGGATGAATACCGGATAGACGGGTTGCTGCTCCCGAATCTGAGTTGCGAACAGTGGCGCTGGTTCGGCAGCATAGTCAGGTACTTGGTACGAAATAGTAACTTGCTGCTGAGGTATTTGAGTTGGATCGTAGACGAATGGCTGGGTAGGATAGAACTGCTGCGAGGTAACCTGGTATATAGGTTGCGGTGTCGGCTGAGGCACATAAGACTCTTGTGGCATTGGCGGTGGCATAGCTTCGTTCTGCTCAGTTGTAGCAACAGTCTCGAAAGACGTTGTTTGCTGAGCCAGAATCGGCTCTTGGGTTGAAGTAGCTTCGAACGTAGTCTGCTGCTGGACTTCAAAACCGGGCTGCTGCTCGTATGTTTGAGTGTACTGAACTTCCTGCTCGAAAACAGGCTGGCCCTCATTCATCGTGTAAGAAACCTCAGTCGTGACGCTGAACTGCTCAGGCCGCTGCCCAAATGCGGGCTGTTGGTCAAACGCAGGCTGTTCAAAAGCTGGCTGCTCAGTCTGCACAGAGTACTCAAATGTCGACTGTTGCTCGTAGGCTGGTTGCTGAAACATCGACTGCTGGTTATCCTCAAATGAGAATGATTGCTGAGGCTGCGAGAAAGAGGATTGCTGATAGTCGAAGCTTTGCTGGAACTGTCCTTGTTGCTGGTCCTGGAAACCGCCCGAGTCATCTCCTCCAAAGCCGAAACCTCCATCATCGTTGTAATTGTCATATTCGCCATCGCTTCCAGAACTGTTACCGCCGATGTTGTTGACTTGGTTCAGCAATCGGCCCATCTTTCTCCAATTCTTCTTCTTGCCAAGTTTTCCGACCTGTCGACTTGCCATTTCAACGCCTTGACCAGTAAGCCTTGCCGCGTTAATCGTCGCCGAGAGAATGTTATCGCCAACATTTTGCGGCTGATTTAGCTGTCCAGGTCGTGCTTTTCTCACGATGACCTTATTTCCTTGCTTCGTCTGTCGTGGCTGTTATCCTGGTCGATCCCACGTCGACAATCCAAGCTGTTCGTTAATGTAGAACGGCGTCATGTCTGGCGTTCTCAATTCTCTCCAGCCGTCCGGCAGGGAGTTTGCAGGCTTCACCCACGAGCTGGTCCCCATTCTCTTATTGAAGTAGAACGTTCGACCATCGGGTGTCTTTCGCTCATCCCAGCCAGGCGGTAAGCCTGAGAATCCAAACAAAGCCGCTGCCGTGGGCTTCAGGTGTGTCTTCAAGCCGGTTTCATTGTGGGTGTACCAGAGTCGGCCAGAGACGTTCTTACGAATAGTCCACATGTTGGTTGTCGCATCTTGGATGGAAGATTGAACTCGCGGGTCGGATTCGGTGGCATAGTAGGATTTGTCGTGGCTGTGAGAAGTGTTGACGGCATTGGAGGTGAAGCACCACACACAGAAGTTCGTCGTGATATGCGCTGTGCTGCAGATGAGACAGGTGTATACCGACACGTTGAGAGGTATTCCTGGGAACGTTAGCGGCAATAACGGTTCATTCAAACGGTCCGCTTACCTTTTCGACAATGATTACACAGCTGAGGTTGCCCAGTAGATGTGCGCCTCACGTCTGCCGCAGGAGCAGCTTGAGCAGCTGGAGTATGCTGAACTAGATGATTCTGCTGAACTCCAGGGATTTGTTGGGCTGTCGGGGCATATTGAGTCGGGTGAGGTTGCTGTGTGCCTGGAGCATGCCGAATCGCTGGACTTTGTTGCGCCGCTGGAACCTGTTGAACTGCCGGGGCTTGCTGGCTCACAGGCAGTTGCTGAGTTGCGGCATGAACAACATTCGGCTCCCATCGTGGCGTGCCCGCGACGCTTGGTGTAGTGGCTGTTGTAGCAGGCGTTGCGATACCGGCGCTGCTTCCGCTGATGCTTCCAGGTCTACCGTGATCGGCCACAAATGAATCGATGTTGCTGTTGGCAGTGTCAACCCGGTGGATTTGCGGAGTTGGGCTTGCAGGAGATTGTTGTGGTTGTGCTTGGTGAGTGTTTGGTAGAGTCGTTTGAGGAGCGGGGTTTGGCGATGGGTTTGTTGGGTTGAAGGGTTGTTGCTGAGGATGTTGCGCTTGGACATGCTGCTGCGGAAGCTGTTGCAGTTGTTGATATTGTTGCTGCGGCGCTTGTTGGTGGGTTTGCTGATACTGAATTGGTTGTTGATGAGGTTGAGGATGTTGAGGTTGGCTTTGCTGCTGTTGCTGCTGGGGAAGGTACTGAGCAGGTTGCGCTTGCTGGTGCTGAATTGGCTGGCCTGGATGTGCTATCGGCTGAGCTTGATGAATTTGCTGTGGACTTTGTTGATGATAAACAGGTTGAACCTGTTGTCCAGGATGATATGATTGAGGCCTCTGTTGTTGAACATGGTGCTGTTGCTGCTGTTGATTGTGAGGGGGATACCCAGCTTGCGGATGCTGTTGCTGAGGAGCAGGTCTATGCGGCAGTGAAATGCTCTGGCTTGGTGCTCCAGCTTGTTTCCCAACAGGTTTCCTAGCCACAGACCTCTGATGCATCAAAGGCTGAGGCGTCGTTTGTACAACATTACTCTGAGGCTGTGGAGACGCCATCTCGACTTACACCAGAAAACACAAGGACAAGGACAAGAAATGACAAGACGGGAGATGAACGGGAACCCCGCTTGGCAATGTATTCTATTTATTACTCTGATAACCCTGTCCATCACAAACAATCAAGACCTGAAAGAATCTTTTGTATCTTGTGGTGGTTTGTCTTTTCTTTCTACCCCTCTATCTGGTATGTGCAAGGGTCCTGGTTGTAACCTCAGCCGCAAATCTGCAACCATTCACAACGCTTCCTCGTCGATTTCGTGGCGCGCTATGAGATGCGTCTTGCTTTTTAGGGAAAAGCTCGAGGCAGATTTGGGTCGAGGGCGTTTTTAGTTGCCGTTTTCTTCTCCGATGCTTGATGTTTCAAAGCGGCGCTGTTCCGCTGTGTTTTATCTGTAGCTGAAGGCAGGGCCCTAATGCAGATTGCGAATAGGGAGGCTGCTGAGGAAGCAAGCACGAGAGATCAGCCTGAAGAGGCGCTTTAATTTCTTCATTGAACGGCACTTACCTTTCGCGGTAAATATTCTCATGTGGAAATGACCCTCTCGAAACTTATTTCCTTAGTCGTTCAAACTGAGAACTTATCTCTTACAGTCTCCTAAAACTCATCTATCACCAGTACATGCACCTATCACTGCATTAACGACGTCTTTTCCATCAAGTTTAATGTCTGTGTACATTACTGATCTACCAATGAAATCCAACACACCATGTGAGAGACGCGGGGGGTTGAGAATCCCAATCAGGTTGAACCAACATTCTCGTTCCTCATCCACAGCCTGATCTCTATTCCCCGCACTTCAACATTGCGATAGAAGCTATGTCTGGACTGGAAGGCCTGAGCATCGTTGCAAATGTTATTGCTGTGGTTGACTTGTCTCTCAATGTCATCTCGTGGTGCTCCAAGTACGCTCAAGACGTCAAAAACTCCAATGACGGCCGCGCCCGACTTCTGCAGGCAACTATCACGTTGCATTATGAGTCCGGGAAAATCAACGATCTTTTCACTGGCAAGAATAGCAGCAAACTGAAAGCTTCTCAGAAGCTTGCACATGCTATGGGAAGCAGTGAGGTTCAGTTACGCGAGCTTGAAAGTCTGTTGTCTGACAAGGCCAACTGTTCAAGCCTCAGATGGCCGCTGCGGAAGGAAAAGGTCGAAAGTGCTATTCGAAACATCGAGAATGCGACAAGGACCCTACTAGAAGTCCTTCAGATTGATACGACGTAAGTATATACGGTCGTTCGCTTATACCCTGCATCAGGAATGGATTCCGAAGCAATGGATCAAATACACCTAGAACGATATGAGCGCGATATTTCCCGACCATACACCACTGAGAACCCCCCCAGGAACAGTAATACTGACTGTTAATTGTTACGCAGAGGAGTTATCCTTGACATCGACGATAGGACGGAGGCTGGCCAGCGAAGGGCAGCAATAGACCAATTGCCATATGTTAGCGATGCGGTTTGGGACTCACATGCCGAGGAGCATAACGCAACGTGTCTGAAGGACACCCGTAAGGATATTTTACGAGATATCAATGAATGGGTAGAAGATTCAACCGATCAGGCGAAAACGGTGTTCTGGTTGAACGGAATGGCAGGAACTGGAAAGTCCACCATTTCACGCACGATTGCTCGCTCTCTATTCGAGACCGGAAGACTCGGCGCATCGTTCTTCTTCAAGCGTGGCGAGACTAATAGAGGGAGCATCTCCAGATTCGTCCCGACAATCGCGCGCCAGCTTGCGACGAATCAGTCGGTTCTCGAGACTTATATCCACGAGGCAGTCCTCCACGAGCCAACTATTACCAGCAAAGCCGTAAGAGTTCAATTTGAAAGACTCATTGTGGAACCTCTTTCTCGATGTTCAAAAGATTTCCACAAAGAAACACCGATCGCTGTTGTCGTCGATGCACTGGATGAATGCGAGTCGGATGCTGATATCTCTCTCATTATCAACCTACTGTCTCGCACAAGAAAGATTCAAAGGCCAAAGCCACGGATATTTGTGACAAGCCGCCCGGACCTCCCCATTCGTTTGGGTTTCAACGATGTGAAGGGGGCCTATCAAGATCTAGTCCTTCACGAGATACCTGCTCAAGTGATAGAACACGATATAACAATATTCTTGGAGCACGAAACAGAGCAGATTAAAGCACGGTGGAACCATTCCGTTGCTGAGATACGAAGATTGACAGCCGACTGGCCTGGAAATGAATGCATTAGGCTACTCACAAGAAGGGCTGCACCCCTTTTCATTGTGGCTGCGACCGAATGCCGCTTCATAGCCGACCGAAGGCATGGTAGCCCCGAGGAACAGCTGCATAGGCTCCTGAATTCGTCAGCTGACAGCACCTCATCTCAAATGGACCGTACTTATGGATCAGTTCTGAGTCAGCTGCTTGGTTCAAATTGTTCCAAGCGCAAGAAGGAGGCGATCATCCACGAGTTCAAACGAATAGTCGGTACAATCATTAACCTCGCTAGCCCACTATCATCATCCGCACTTTCGAGGCTTGTGAACATCGACCAGAAGACCATCGACACTAGGCTAGATTTTCTACATTCAGTACTTAGCGTTCCTTCCTCTTCAGAAGCACCTATTCGAATGCTGCATGCATCCTTTCGTGACTATCTAATGGATTTAGACACCAAGGGGAACCCGTTCTGGATAGATGGGAATAATTCGGCACGAGAAATATTAAGAGACTGTTTCCGGGTAATGGGAAGTCTTAAAGCCGATATTTGTCATTTGGGGTTTCCTGGAACGCCCCGTACGACATTGAAACCCGAGTTAATCGACGCATGTATACCTCCTGAGGTCCAATATGCATGCATATACTGGATACATCACCAAGTGGTGGCAGGAGTTAGGCGTGGTGATGCCAAACGAATATTAGAATTTCTGGAAGAGCATCTATTGCACTGGATTGAGGCTTTGAACCTGCTTGGGAGAGCATATCAAATAACCGGGCTCATTAGGAATCTGAGATCTATCCTGGATATCAAGGTAAGAAGTTAAACGGGTTAAGACTTCTTCAAGCTGCTAACTTCATATATCAGCCCGAGAGTGACAAGCAGTTGATCGCCTTCCTTGACGATGCGATTAGATTCGTTGATACTGATATGGAGACCATTAACTTGACGCCCTTGCAAATATATTCCTCGGTCTTAGCATTTGCGCCCACGAACAGCGTTGTCCGAAACACATTTAGCGCAGATACCCCAGGCTGGATGGAAATTGTGACAGGCAGAAGATCCGACTGGGATCCACGTCTGCGTTCATTCCACAACTACAACCACCAGAATGAGCATATAAAACTCAGCCACTCTACCACGTTTTCTCCAGACTCCAAACTATTGTGTTCCACGTCTGGAGAAAGCTTGAAGATCTGGAGCTGTGATACAGGTGAATGCATCGAGGAGCTCAAAACAGACGAAAACCCTCTGATGGCCGTTTCTCCGAATGGAAGATATCTAGCAGTGACAACAACAAATGTGGAACATAGAATACGCCTCCTGTCACTGGAGTCGGTGGGACATCTTTCTGAGTTGGCACAGGACAAAGCTTTGGGTGCCTTAGCCTTCTCGCAAGATTCTGCGCTCCTGTGGGCATGCTCTATCTATGGAGAGGTGAAAGTCTGGAATGTGGAAACGGGAAAGTGCGTGAGAGAGCTCAAATATCCTGAGAGCTGGGCAACAACGATCAGATGCCCCATCAAAATGGACAAAGACCCTTCATGGATTGATGAGGGCCAACTAACCTTTTCGATGAATTACAAACCAGCTTTGCTACTTTCAGACGGAGAGTCTCACGCGCACATTCTGTTTCTTGAAAGTGGCGAAGAAAAACTATCTTTTGATATAGAAATATCCTGTAGTGATGTAAGTGATCCTATTCATTTCTCGCCCGATGGGAAACTATTGGCCGCTCCCTCAGCTCATGGCTCAGTAATTATGATCTGGGACCTCCGGACTGGGGATTGTCTATGGAAATTGATTAGATATGATGATTCGTATACCGAGGATTTGGTACCTTCAGGTTCTCTCACGGGGCACTTATTGTTCTCACAAGACTCGGGACTTCTAGCGATAGCCTACCGCGATAGAAGGATACTGGTCTGGGATATGCGAAGCGGGGACTGCTCAGCAAAGCTTGCTGTCAACTGCTCAACTCACCTGCCCGTTATTGCGTTTTCCAGTGACATGGAATTTCTCCTGTTAGCAACTGAGATAGAAGTGGGATTTCGGGACAACATCGAGGCGTGGAGCTTGAACACAGAATCCCGCATTGCAGCGACCAGATGTCGCATGGACAATATTCAATATTTGTTATTTTCTTCCGACGGGAAGAGTTTTGTTTCAGGACTATTTGGTGGTGAGATAAAGCTATGGGACTGGCCGAGCTTCCTTAGAGAGTCTCTAGAAGACGCCAGGGAAACGGAATCACTTATTCTATCGCCTGATGCATCAATAGCAGCAGCATGCTATGGTGGTAACGAACTGAGAACGTGGGATGCTGCGACGGGCGAGATGCTCCAGGAGCTCAGCACTGGACTCGCACTCTCTAATATATTTTCCTTGTCATTCTCCCCCAATTCTTCATTCATAGCAACAACAAACACTTCGAATGCTGCAGCAGTATGGGACGCACGCAATGGCAGCTGCAAATGGCAATTCAGCGGATGCTTCCAAAATATCCAAGTGCAGTTTTCTCCAAATTCTCAACGCATAGCAGTAAGTCATGAGGGTCCTGAGTCTAGTTACAGAATCGAGGTCTGGAAGCAGGACAGCGGGAGTTTCAGTCTCGAGTATATCCGGGACAAAGCTTGGGGTGATTTCTTTATGTTTTCCCCGTGTGGAAACGTGCTCTTCATTGGGCATATGTCGGGGAAATGGGGATTTCATTGTGCCGCAGGTAGACTGTTGCATGGAATACACATGGACCCAACACAATCAGAAGCACTATCGATGGCAATTTCAGGAGACTCTTCCGTCCTTGCCCTGGGGTTTAGATTCCAGGTTGAGGTTTGGGATCTGGAGTCAATGAGATGTATTAATCGATGGAAGTCTAAATTTGGTGCCAATTTGTCATTCTCTTCAACTGGAACCCTTTTAGCTGGTCGATCAGGTCAAACAACGCGAGTCCGGGATTGGATGACGGGGGAGGTGGTCGCGGACATTGAATTTTCTGAAAAAGACCGGGAGATGCACAGCTTTCTGCCAGACAACTCTGGAATACGCACCAACTACGGAGATATCACTCTCAGCTCAAGTACTGTCCCCCACCAGCATCTCGCGCCAAAATTCGGACTTAAAGAAAGGTGGATCCAGTGGAACGGGCATAATTTGATCAAACTTCCAGTCGACTTGTCAGGGGTTGAGACTGCTGTCGCAGGAACGGCTTCCGAACTCACTATTGCTTTTGGGTGTAGCTGGGACAGGGTTGTTATTCTCAAGCTCTCAGAAGCTGAAGAGCTACTAAGACTGCTTACTCTTATCAAAGAGACTGCATGAATCGCCTAGTTAGAGAAATACTTGGGTAACAGTTGGGTATCCTGTAATGAACTTTATTGTCAGACGTATTTTGACACCCCGAGGCTAAATTAACCATGGAAACAAAATAAAACAGCTTCTTCTCATTGTAAAGCTTTACTTAGACAAGCTTGACTTTGTAATGAGATATGTTGTCTCATCAAAGAGGTGGTAAATGCCCAAGCTGGAGTTGGCCTGTTTGCGTTGGCAATCAGCGTAACTTGTTTTGAGGACAACACTGCCCATTTGCTAACTAGAAATCGTCAGTGATCAATTGTTCCCAAATATTAGGTGAAGTTGAAGATTAGATTTGATGTAAATCTTAGTAGCTAGAAAACAATGCGAAATTGACTGTGTTTTCAATGCAGTTTGCTCTGGAAACGACAGGCAACACAACATCTTTTTTTCTGAATGAGTCACTGGTTGCCAAAGAAATAAAATAATTCTTAGATGCGAGTAAGGTTGTTGCTTCTGCTATGTGATATCAATTGTCAAGTGGCATTCACCAAAACTGGACGCGTACGCTGTTGTATCACAATCAAGGACATTGGGTATTACAACATGCTTGACCTTCACAAATCGAAGCTTAGAGAAAGAAATCACACAGAAATCTCTTAAAACCCGAGAATGCTTTAGAAGATCATGGGAAAGCAAACATGCGTCTGGCTGACTATAAAAGCTGCCCTTCCTCCTACTTTCCAACTCTTGTCCTTCATCATCCACCACCGCCACCGCCAACACCATCATTGACTCAAGAAGCCGCGAAGGCACAGTAATCAAGCCTCCGGGAGACCCATTGCCGGAGGGATCTTTGTATGACGGCCCGATGGATGAGGTGTAGTTAAATACAGAGAAGACCTACTATGGAAGCACCACATCCATCATTAAGTATTATAAAGTGACCGACTTCGCCATGAACCAAGACGTGGAAAAGACGATCAGAAAGGTTTTCAAAATGTACAACATCTTTGTATAGCGGCCCGATGGATCAGGTGTAGTTAGATACAGAGGAAAGGTAAGCATCCCTGATGACATTCTAATTTGGCTTCCAGCCTAAACTTACCATAAAAGACAGTATATTCATACTCTAGACTAAAGTCTATCCGAAACTGGCTCGTCGTCGTTTTCTATACAGAGCTGGGTGGTGAGCTGACGACGATGGTGCACTTGCGGCCACCGTTAGGCTTCTCGAATCACGGTACTTTTGTTCTGGACTTGTTTGAAACGACTATGGCTCGTATGTGGGTTTGGTCCCTGTACTGCATTGGCGATTCGGGCATCTGCGTGCTGGAGCGGGCTTGGAGTACATCGAGAAAGTGCCAGCAAAGGAGATCGAGGCGATGAAGCATGATTCAACCTATATCGGTCTATATAAGCGGACTTGAGCAACCAAATCGGCCACTACGACCCCATTCGCTCCCCCAGTATTCGCAATACTAAGTCGAGCTACTCCACAAAAGAGTTCTTACCTTACCTGGACACAGTTTCATATCGGTATTCGATACGCCCCTCTAATGCCCCATCACAAGCAAAGCGGTCTGGGCAAGCCTTCCAATCCACAGACTATTAACTGTTTACATTCGACCCAGAACACGACATCCTTCTAGTCAAAGGGATGAATCTTCCGGCCTTGTTCTCATCTCCTCGGAACCCAAACCCAAAGCAAGTCGCCTGCTAATGACGTTTTCGAATATCCGATGCTGCCTGCGGACCAAGACCCCAATCCGGTTCAACGACATGGGATGGAGAGGCACTATATATCTTTCGAATAAGTAACAGTCCTAGACGCCCTGGTAACGATCGACAACAGTCAAGGACTAGCACAAGACAAGCAAGATCGTTAACATTACTCGGATCACCACAAACGCCTCCCACCGCCATTCATGTAAGAACGGATGACATGAAGAGTTTTAATACAGGCTAAGAACACTTGGACGGAAACATGGTTGCCATTCGATCAAATTCAAGTGCCTGAGAGGTGGATGTGATGGGAAAACTCTCCCACTCTACCCAAGATGGGATGAGCACCTGGTGTCGCATCCATTTCGAGACCGTAACTATCAGCATTCCCAGAGATGTTGTCCAACACGCCGGAAATCTCCGTTTTCTCTTTGGCAACACGAGGTAGCAATCGCCTACAGGGACACGAGGGTATCATACCACACTGGTACTAAATGGAAGTTCAACTACCGCCGATACCACGAACCATCAATGCGACACCTTGACAGGACCGCACTTCTAGTCAACATTTAGGCAGCCCCCTAAACGTTTTGGATGACGAGAAAGACTGGATATGAAGAGTTCACTTGCTTGGCAAATTCAGTTTTGACCACTGCCACTAATAGCAGTTGCATCACCCGCGACGGACATGGTCCAGGACCGTATGCTGATGTACTGGAACGCCCCGAGGCACAATCTGTTAGGGTGGAGAGAAATTCAATTCAGCATGGCTGCGAATTATGAAGAAGAAACCTGGTATAATGATGCAGACATTGTCCCCAATGTCAACCCCCCTTTAACTACACCACTAGTAACAACATCACAGCAACATCCCACACAACAGCACTCATAATGTTACCAGACGACATGGTCGGCACTTAATAGCTCTTAAACGAGGACACAAACTCAGTCGCTGCTTAGCTTGCGTCAACGGCAAAGTACTGTGGCAGCAAGCCACACACCTGAGCCTAACATCCTCCCCTCCGTCCCCATTATTTCCAAGTTTCTCATCCATCGAACAACCTCCAAAGCATTCGCATGGGAGTCCTTCGCCTTGCAACTCGTTGAAATCTACATAGAGATTTCCCCTTTTCTGTACCCTCCTTCTCCTACATATAAGCATTTTACACAGCAGATGGAGGAAGACAACGGAACCATCGATCAAAACAAGAGGTCCACAGGAGAGAAACTAGAAGAACCAGAAACCTCCAGCGGTACCTCGGAGTCAGCAAGCCGGCCGTCAAATACGAAACGTCGATTTTCTTTATATACTATAACAGTCCTCGCGGAGATGCTGGTCGTGGTGGTGAGAGAAATTCCACCCCCTGCCAGCAAGACGAAGAAGACCCTGAAATGTAAGGGTTCTACCTTTCCCCCCTTCTACCAGTGGCTGGTCTGTTTGAAGGCAGGCTTCACAGCCCACAACAGCCGATGAGCTATCGAACCACTGGTTCGCCCGAGTTGCTGTCGCCGCCTCTAGAAAGGTAGCCTATTCTTTTGGACTGGAGAATTGCACTTACTACCCCTGCTTGATGTAAGGTATCAGTGGGATCCGCCAGGCCGGTGAGATACCTCCCTACAGTGAGGTGGGATCATTGGGTATCCCCCTGAAGGAAATTAGAATTCCGGGTCTCGAAAAGCTTGTCCAAGTCCTGGACAATTCTGACGTTGAAGAGGAATGAATCTCTGATCAGCCAGATGCAAATGACGGGTACGTCAATATATACAGTACCAAGTCGATCAACAAGGAATTATATAAGCTCCCAATTGACTTTTCTCCGCTATATATCGCAGCTGTATCAGCTGAACCTGTCGGCGGTGTCTCGAACTTCGACTGGAATGGGAAGACGGTGACAGAGATAGAGGCATTGCTGCCCCCGGCGGCATAGAGCATATATCAGGACCAGGATTAGACTAGAGGCGGCAATATAGCCAGTTAATGCTATGCACCAACGCCTTGCCCTTCCAGTCGAACCTTGCAACACGCAAGAACAAGGACGCCCTCGCCGCATTCCACGAACACCTTAAACGTGGAGACCCTTGCCCGGGCCGGAGAGCGGTTCTTCGAGGCCCTCGCAGAGGGCTCGGTGGCCACGTTCAAGTTCCAGGAAGCGATACGACCAGACGAGTGGAGAAGGTTATGTCAGCTTCTCGAACTTGGAGCAGACGTGGACTACCACTGGCCACGCAACTCGACCTATACATTCGGTCGCGGGCAGAGACTCTTTCTTGCACCTTATCAAGAAAGTCGAAGCAGAGCCGAATGCTGCTCTCGCTTCGATACCTCATTGCCAATAACAGCTCGTCATCGAGGCGCAACAGGACGCTTTCGGTAAGCGCAGCACCTTATACACCTGGCTCGGGTCACTGCTTTTTGGCGAGCCGCCGAAGAAGAGCTCAGGGAGAAGATCGCGGAGAACGATGCACTCACTAAAAAGGTTGAGGCTAGCGAGTCCACCAGCGCCAAGGATAAAGATGTCTCTTCCTAAAGCCAAAAGAATGCCAAGTTGATGGATAGGTTGGTAGTAGTCACCTTGGCTTGCGTACATATACATGATGACACTCTTTAAAATCTATATGTACTAGTTCTCGCCACAGCTTCAACTACAGCCCAGACTGGGCTATGACCTCTGTCTGTCAACAGTCTTATAGCGATTTGGCCAAGTAATGCGTGAGCGTCGAATCGCCCGGTAATGGAAACAAGTTTCCCCCTTGGCATTACCTACTAAGTCCATAAGATTAACTTGTATCATGATGGGAACACGAGAGACAAGCCTCTTCTTTCTTTCTTTCTTTTTCTTCTGATATTCTCCATCCCAGCCTGATCGAAAGCAGCTACTGCCTCTTCCTAACGGTAGACCTGTCCATGAAGATGATTAGCAACAAGCACCAGCAACCGACCACGCATTTTTCTTGCCCAGTATCAGACCATTTGAGCCAGCTCAATGCGATCCATGCATACTCTCGTGCAAAGGATCCAGCGTAGAGATCAGTGGGTGTGCGCTCGGATAAAACTGTGTTAAATACACACACCTGGTGCTTCGATGCGTCCCTCAACAGCCGGGTGCACATCAAGATAACGGGCTGCAACCACTCTACGATCTATGTCGATTGTAGCACTACGGCTTGAGCGTCTCAAGTTGAGACGGGCGATTACAAAATTACTTTGACAAAACTTTACTAACTGTATGTCGAACCGTCGGTTGTGCTTGAGAGGTTGCCCGCCAAACGTATGAGAATCCGGGTGTGCTTATATAAACCACGACGACTTGTCGCAGAGGAAGAGTCTCCCGCAGAATATAATACGAAAAGTCTTCCGGTGAAGAAGAAAAGAAGGGCCATAGGGTCCCTGTACACCTTGACATCCAAGTAAAGACTCTACCAGAGGGCAAGTTTTGACAAGGAACCCATATAGACGAGGGCTTCTACAATGGTCTCGAAGTGCCGCCCAGTGAACTCAACAAAGAGATATATAATGCAATGGCAGATATGGCATTTTTTGGCCCAAGCTGCTAACCAGCACCCAGTACACTTCTCACTATATAACATCCTGATGCACCCCGATGGGCGAGGGAATGGCACAGGCCTGTCCTGTCCTCACCTGAGTCGACCCCGGCGTTGGAAAACTGGACCTCAGAGTCCATGAAATTCGAGGAAGTGATCGAATACCTAGGAGCCTTCTACAAGGCGGTACGAGAGGCTATTCGATCTGCATCACTCTCGACAAAGGTGGCCTCTGGAGTACAGCAGAGCAAAAGGCCGACTACGGGCATTATATGTATTACTCGCTGACGTTGGAGTTTCCTATGAAACTACGCAACTCTTACAATCCACCAGTGCCTACGACGATGAATGCTGGTGGGATAAAAAGACATGGACGGTGACAGTGAAGTCGCGCCTTTTGCAGTGAGGTCGACAGGACCAACAGCACCGCCAGGACAGTCCGCTTTCCCCAACAGGCTCCGACTTGTCGTAGTCCTTAACTTCAAGCGAGGACCCCAGGAAAGTGTGGGCTAGGGTGCCGCATACCGGGGGTTCTCAACTACACAGGCTGTTTGTATCAATCGAGGCGGTCAGAAGAACGATGTATTGTTCATCAACCAAGCCAAGTCAGAAATAACAAACAGAACTACAACAAAAACCAAGCATTTGACTGACACTCTACATTGGCCGTGAATATCGACTCTATAAATGACTAATGGCAACAGATTACTCGGATCCTATAGGCGATATCTCCAGATTCAGGTAGTAGGTACTATCTTGCTTATATATGTGTATCACCCCCAAATGGTTGATATGATTCACCTCGTCAAAGGAATGAATCTTAAGGATGGTAGAATGGAGGCGGCCGAAAACATGAACGACGCACAAGATGTTCAAGCCCATTCGAACAACAAGCATACGTACTATGCTACGCGTCTGAAATCACGGTGGAAAGACACATTGGTAGTTTTTTGGAATTGGCCTCCGACATAGGCAAAAGCATGTTCGATCGCAACCAAAGAATTCTTTTATGAAGAGTGGCTTCACTATCGCGTGACAGCTTCCATTCACTTTCCATATCTCAACCAAAACACGGACGAAAAAGAGGCAGAGAATTCCAACCTCAACACACAATAAGATTTGCATTAAGTCTATGAAGGGAGTCCAGGAACTCAATATATATATATACGAGTCACAGAAGAGTTATTTCCTTTCGACTTTTGTGAGAGCGATTCTGGACCTAACCTAGGCATGTTATGGCCTCCCGCAAATTTTACCTAAAGGTTGCAGTTTGCAGCGTCTTCCGCATCACGGTTCCTCACCCGGAGCCCGTGATTGACTACTACCAATACAACGTCGACCAAGAGCGCCGAGGCAGACTCACACCCCGAGCAGGTCCTCCGGGGACCTGGACAAGATGGGCTTCCACCGGAGAGGATTCTTCTTGTTGCCCGCTCACTTCACATTACATTTCAAACTCTCCATTTCAGTTCCTTAACACCTTTCAACCTCCCTAGCAAATCATCCTAATGGTGTGCAAATCACTCGCTCTACCGACGCACAACGCAAACAGCAAGATACCATTGGCCAAGCATCATGAGAGGCAACGTTCCGTTTCTTGTCATCGGTATCACGGCAGCGACCATGATGATGGAGTCATCGAGCGCGATGTCGAGCGCGGTGATGATATCAAGGCCAATGTTCAACAAGATGCCGAGGATGATGACGATGACGATATCGAGTACAACCTGCCCAGCGCATATTCCCGACCCCCCGACCAAGATCTGGAGGATGGCAGGTTCCTCGGCAGCCCTGAGGCGTTGTATATGTTAGGCCCTGAGGCACTCGTGACTTTCGCCAGGCTGCTCTCAGCGGCAATGGACGAACCCAGACCTACAAGGCCAGCCCTTGGCGATGCGGTCAACGACAGCACTGAATGTATCATAGTCTCGGGGTGGTAAGGCCGCGAACATTCGCGATGCATCAAAGCTACATATATACACAACATACACTAGAGCATATGGCGAACTAGACGGTCGTCTCCGCTCACTAAACATGTGTAACCTGGGATTGAAGATCTAGATAGTCATCCCTGAGGACCAAAGCAAAGAGTTCAAGCCCCTCTAAGTTCTGTGTGGTGATTATAAGCTCTCAGCCATAGGTCTCAACTGCAAAGACACGCCGAGAATTGATCCGGGAAAGGGGCCATATAACTCCTCAAGATGTTATCCCCTCTAAGAATGATATAGATGAGCACTCTAAGAGTCCCTTTTATTACTTTATTGCAACTGCTAAGTTTAAGTGTGGAAGGATCATGCAGGCCATGGCTGGAAGCATCAACAGCAGATAAACCATCGGTACCCGCAAGGTTCAAGCCCCTTCAACATATTGCCTGATACAAAAGCAGAGTGCAGCTCGACAAGATTGCGACCAAAAGGTTCGACACATGGACGCATTTATCGCCCCTTCGGTCCTTAAAGAAGAGGGCATTATATACAGTATCGTCGTGCAGAGTACTTGTGCCTGGGCTGTCTCATAAATACCACATTGTTGTCACCTTCGTTTCCCCGACAAAGGCCACGAAATCGCCAGCCTCAGATCCAACGCGGATAATTTAGGCCATTGTGTTTTCTTGCCAGCAGTAGGCATCGCAACCGAAATCCTAATCAGAGTGTGCAAGGACATCGAGAAAGTAATGGACTGCGAGGAAAGCCCAGTATTGATATTAGATACGATCTGCCGACCTCGAACCTTTCAAGTCCCTTAACCCAGGCTTTGAAACCCACCCGAAGCTTTGGACCGCACATCATCTCTCCCTCATGTCATTATGCCTAGACAAACCGACTTGTCCAAGAACAGTATGGCCATGTCGGTCGTCAACCAGGCCTCTGCCGATGTCAACAAAGACATCAAGCAGGAATCAGTTCACAGCAAGAAACCAAAAACCTGCGTCCTCAACCTCTCGGCGGCCAAAATCTATATATCCTGGGGGTAGCGAGCGAGCATCGAGTTCACGGATAACGGCTTCACCAACACATGTAGCTACATGTGGCCAGGACGATCCAGAACCTGTCCGAGACGAGAATAGAACAGGACTCGAGTTATACGATGAAGTCGAGGAGCATGGAGAGATTGAGAAGTTAATTGGGAACACTCGCAGGCTAAGCGAATAAAGTCGAGGTGGTCGTGGTGAGCGTGAAGGGTTCGACCCTCATCACCATTCCCAAGAAGCCTAGAACAGAGCCAATGGAGCTTGAAGCGGAACATGCTTCGCTAAGTTTTCTTGCGAGGAATCAACTATATTGAGTCTGTGCGTGGTATATGAACACACCAAGGATATGCCCTAGCACTAAACCCCCAACAAGTCGCGATATGATGGTAAAAGCGGATTGTTATACATACACTCATCAGTACCATGCCAGCAGCGCAGCGTGGGAGGGGGTGCATGCACGGGACTGAACCTTCAGAGTCTAGCCAGGCCTGCATGATCGTCGCAGTTAGCGAGCACTTCCTCGTCCTTCTTGATCTAGGACCGGGTCTCAACTTGCCAGCTCATCAGCATTGGGACATGGTCACTCATCACAAACAAGAGAGAATTACTAGTCGCCAAACACCTCGGTTAAAACGAACTACGCACTAACCCTTATAATGAGACCTACATCATCATAGCAATGACTATTCAACAACAAGTCGAGCAGTATGCCAAGGAGGTAGAATCTCCAATGCCTCATGGTCACGGATAGAGCAGATGGAGAAGATGACGAAGAAGTAAGAAAGAATATCACTGATAATAACATATGATAGATACTTTACGCTAGTCCTAGATTCCTATATGTAGCTCAAGTAAAAAGGAGAATTAGAACCATGTTGCGCCTAACATGCTTGCCTTGACCAATGTGAACACGATGAGTCCCCACGCCAAGAATAAAGAACCTCCATTCCTAGCATCCCAAACATACACAGTTATCCATCACTCCCCATCTCTTCCCTTCGACAACTCACTCGTAATACTGTGATCCGAAAGGAGAGGCCATCATGTTTGATGATACCTCGTATACTCAATCCACTCCCGCGTAGCCCTTACCTTCTCCGAAACAGCATGTTCCAACCCAAACAACTTCTCACTCAACTGATTTACCTCTGCAGTCTTGTGCACCGCTTCCTGTGCCTCCCCTATCTGGTCCAACTCATTGATAAAATGTCGCAAAATCCCCGGTTCCATTTGTTGAATATGCCAGCCCAGTGGCAAGCCCGTTTTGCATGTGCCAGGAATCTCTCTTTATCAACTCAGGGTGCTTCCCCCGTTTTGAGACCATTTTTATGGGGATATGATCGTGCGACAACCTCGGCTGCTGCGCCGACAAAGTACTCTTCTCCCTTCCTAGGATCCTCCTTGCCTCTATCATTATTCTTAAACTGTCTTTTAATGCAAGCTCCCAAGCGACGGGAGTCTTTATTCCCTTTGTTCTCGTGTCCCTCCAATCTTCTTGCATGACGTTGATTGTAACGTATAGCATCTTTAACGAGCTTGTGTATCTCATAAGTGCGTTCATTATCGCCAGAGTGGTGCTCTATTAGGAAGGAGAAGTTCTTGAGTCGACGTATCGCCTCTCTCTTCTTGCTCTCAAACATGTCTTCCGTCTGCTTTCTTTCTCCATATACGGCAGCAGCATCCAATAACCTCTCGGGAATAGTCTGTTTATCCACGTAGGCCAGGATGTGTAGAATTCTGTATGCCAACTCGTTCTCTTGGTGAATGCGATGAATCGAAGGACCCCAAGTCTCAAGAATGCTGTTTGAACTGTTGTGCAACCTGTATCTGTCGAACTCGGGTTCTTTCAAGATGCTCCATCGTGTTTGTTCTTCCTTCAAGTCAGTAAAATATTGGCTGATGGATGTCTCTGTTCTTCGCATGTATGCCCCAGCTTGCGAAATAGCGAGAGGCAGAAACTGCAGCTCTTTAAGCAACAAAGTAGCATCATCTAGCTCGTCATCGCCTATTGATTGAGGCATTTCCGACTCAAGCAATTCCTTGCTTTCCTCGGGAGTCATCTTCGAGACAATTATACCTCTCCGTATGCCTACAAGGCTCCCAACAATTGCTTCATCACGGCTGATCCACAAAACAGTACCGTTTGGGCCTCTGGGGATGCAATTCATGATCTTGCTGGTGTTTCTTGGTGTTGAGCCGACACCAAAAAGGGATAAATCGTCGGCATTATCGATGACCAGGAGCCATCTGGGCAACGACTCAATCTTATGCCGAACATTCTGCAAGAGCTCAGACTCAGGGTCTTGAGTATTTATGCCCAGAACCATTGCAATTGAGCCATAATCTTGTGCAAAATTCGCCTCGCTATTTGCATGAACCCAAAAGACGGAGCACTTTCTTTTGCTGTATCGGCTGTATGCAAAATCTAAAGCGATTTGCGTCTTGCTGTCAATTTGATGTGAGTGAAGTTCTTGCTGCAGTCTTTAGTGCGCTTACCCAGATCCTCCAAGACCCCAAAGAGCTGCGCTTCGAAAGTCATCCGAATTTTTAGGTAGAAGTTCCTCAAGTTTGGATGATATTTGAGGCCGCGTAACAAAATCTTCATTTTTCTCATAAGGAAACAAAAACAACGGTCTCGACTCAAAACGTTGATTGAAGTTGAAGGTTTGGTGAGCGTTGCCTGTGGCACTGATCCCTGTCACAACATTGCTCCCATAGACGGGGTCGTCGAATCTTGGGCCAGCCATTGTGATAAGTATATATGATGCCTGAATTGATCAAGATGTTTTTACTACAAGATATCGTGAGACAAATTTGCGTGTCGAGTTCCATATTCCTTAAGCAAGATCAGATCAGATTGTGGCCAATCGACGTGATCACCTTGCCGCCCGAGGCCCTGGTCAGGATCCGTAAATTGAGCCTAGATGAAACACCATCATGCTTCATTCTCTTGTCCATTGCGTGCGCGCTTAGAGCATCTCTTCCCCTCAACCTAAGGCAAATCTTGTTTTTCTTTCAGCATGCAAATCCGTGGTTGTGAGATCCAATGATCGCTCCACCAAAAAGCCGCAATGACTTCCTAATTGGCATAATCTGTGCCCTTCCTCTTGAGTATGAGGCAATTGGCCATGTTGTCGACGAGTTTTGGGACATCAGGCTTGGGAGAGCGGTTGGTGACACAAACTCATACTCAGTCGGCCGCATCGGAGATGACAATGTTGTTGTTGTCATGTCAGGCATGGGTAAGGCCAATGCTGCGAGTACAGCTGCAAGCCTTCACATCAGCTATCCCAGTCTCGAACTTGTTCTGGTAACTGGGATTTGCGGTGGTGTTCCGACGTCTGATTCGGGTGAGGAGCTTTTGCTTGGCGACGTTGTAATCAGCAAGGCTGTCGTTGAATACGACCTTTTCCCCGGCAAATTCAGGACCGAAAACACCGTCGATGATCGATTAGCAAGGCCGACGAGACACGTACGTAGTTTCGTTGCTCGTTTCGAGACAGACAGGCTCCGCGACGCGCTTGAAGACAGGTCAGCTGTCATCTTGGAAGAGCTTCAATCACGAGCCGGAGAAGAGGGCCAAGCTTCAATCTACCAATATCCTGGGGCAGATAAGGATTGTCTATTCTTTCCCTCATATCGACACAAGCATCAATCGGACTGTGATATTTGCATGTCTGACTCTGACGAAGTGTGCGACGCAAGTCGCAAGGTTCCATGTTCCGAGCTTGGATGTGATGAAGAACAGCTCCTTGCCCGAAACCGTCTCGACCAGAATTGGAAACTCCAAAAGGCAGGTCGCGAGAAGGAGGCTCAAGCCCCATTCGTGTTTGTCGGGCATTTCGGCTCAGGAGACACTGTCCTCAAATCAGGCCAAGAACGTGATAAGCTTGCACGAGCGCATGATATTATCGCATTCGAGATGGAGGGTGCTGGCGTCTGGGACGAGATCCCGTGTATCATCGTTAAGGGTGTATGTGACTACGCCGATAGCCATAAGAACAAGGGATGGCAGAATTTCGCGGCTGCAACGGCGGCGGCTGTAATGAAGGCACTCATTGAAGAGTATCCCAAGACGGACAAGCCCAGAAAGCAAATTGAAGAGAGCAGCAGAGTTGAGAATGACGAGAGTAGTGAAGTGGGCAGGGATGCACCTGTATTTTATGCTGAGGTATCAAAGTGCAATATCTTCACTGGATTTCATTCAAGTGGTGGAACGCAAGTCATCAACTTTGGATGAAGGCGAAGGTCGGAGGAACAAAGAAAAGAGGCGGAATGGGAGAGACGGTTGGTTCACCACGTGATGTCACAGCAAGGCAGGATGTCTCAAGATGTAAGAATGAGTAATATTATACTCAAAAAGCTTCATAGGATTCATAACTATATATAAGTGCCAATTCTGACACAGCTAAACCATTTCATATTTTGTATCTGATTTATTTAAGCATCCTGCTTTCGCTGATGCTCGAGCTCAACACCAGTGGCGTGGCTCTCCTCAGCATATCGCTGCTTCTCATCACGAGCCTGTTCAAGCTCCTCGGCGTTCTTGTTACCGTGGAGACCGATCTTGTACCAAGGAAGCGAGAAAAGCTCATCCATGTTCTCAAGGCTTCGTCCACTGGTCTCAGGAACGGAGAACCAGACCCAGACACCACCGACGAAGGTGACAGCAGCGAAGCACCAGAAGGTTCCCTTGGGGGAGATACCGCCCTCGGCAACAGAGAGAAGCATGTTGGGGACAGCGCGAGAGTTTCCGTACTGGTTGGCGAAGTGGAGAGTCATGGCCCAAGATGTAGCGAGGGCACGAATGCGCAGAGGGAAGAGTTCGGCAGTCAGGAGATACTGCATAGAGTTCCAGCCGAGAGCCCAACCGAAACCAGAGACGTAGATCATGGCAATGGCGCCACGAGAAGCACCCTTGTCGCTCTCGGGAAGAACAAAGTCCTCGACGACACCGAGCTGGGGGATCTTGGTGAGGAAAGCAGCGACGTAGATCATGGCAATGGTCTGAAGAGTGATACCGATGAGAAGAGCGCGCTTTCGGCCGATGACATCGACGAGGAAGAGAGCGCAGATAACAGCGGCGATGAGCTTGACGATACCGAAGACAGCGGTGACGAGAAGACCCTCCTGCTTTCCAACAATGCCCATGATCTTGAACAGATCAGGAGCATAAAGGGTGATGGAACCAGCGCCAGACCACTGCGAGAGGAACTGCACCATAGAGGACATGTAAAGACGGTACAAGTTGCTAGGAACAAAGATCAACTCCTTGATCTTGCCGAGGAAGCCAACACCCTTGGTAGCCTCGAGCTCATGGTCAAGAGCAGCCTGGATCTCGGTGATCTGGTGGACGATGTACTCTCCGTCAGCGGGCTGCTGTCGGAGACGGCCCAGAACACGGGCGGCTTCGTCGGGGCGGCCTTCCTTGACGAGATAGCGGGGAGACTCGGATTGGAAGAAGCTGAGGATGAAGATGATGCCGGACATCATGATGTGAAGACTGGTAGGGACGAGCCATTGGTTATGAGAGTCGTCGGGGAGGTTGAGATGGCAGCCGTAGTTTGTGAAGTAAGCGAGAACGATACCGATGTAAACAGCGCCCTGATCTGTTAGATGCCTGCAGATATGAAAGGTGAGGGGAGTAAACTTACTGTGAACATGCAAGAGCAGAGACCTCGAACAGCAGCGGGTGCAATCTCAGCGATGTAAACAGGTCCAACAACAGGAGTCTGACCAACACCAAGACCACAGATGAATCGACCGGCATAGATAGCACCAAGGTTTCCATTGACGCCACCAACCATGAAGATAACAATACCAACAGCCCAAAGGGTGCAAAGCACACGAGTAGCCCAGATACGACCAATACGATCACAAATCATGAAAGCACTGCACCAGTCAGTCACCTAACCCCCTTCCAATAACAGCAGCCAGGGAGAACTTGGAACTTACATCAGAGCACCACCAACAGAACCGATTTGAACCATAGCAGAGACATTGGCCTTGATATTAGCCTGCTCAACGGAGGAATAAGAATCATAATGAATAGTCTCCTGGAAGTCCTTTGAGTTGAACGATCCAGAAATGAGACCCTCGTCAATACCTCGCGCCGCACCGAGCAGAGCAAAGGACACAACGGCAAACCAAAGACGCCAGTTGAAAGCGCCCTCTGGTTCGCCCAGGTCCTTCAGCTTGAAGATGTTGACGGGTTTCTTGACGCCTCCAGCCATGATGAAATATCCTTAGGTATAAAGAGATATAAGGAGGAAAATGGATAGAAGTGCCTGGTTTAAAAAAGTGAGAGACGAGAGGAATCTGGGGGTCCTTTTATACAAAGACAAGATACTGGTTTCCCCACGAGATTTGATCTCGTTCACCCCGCTCTTCTCTCCGGACTTCGTTACACCGACACCAACACTAAACTTTCCCCATCCCTCAAATAAACAACATGATGACCGCTTGTTCACTAATAACCCTCCTGTAAAATGCCATCCAATAGCGGAGTCTCCATCGTTTGGGCACTAGAACGTTACAGCGGCCGTGGAACCTCTCACAGGAAAAACATCGGGTTAGCAATGACGCTAGCACTCATCTTCTGTTCGCCGAGTCTCCCCTACGTTCAGAAAAGGGAAAGTCTGACATCAACAAAAACACGGCAATGGCTTTTTTTAGTTACTTAACATAGGGCGTGGGATGCCCAGCCGCTACCGGCAAGTTTACCACGTTTTTCGCCAAGGGCCAAGGCTTTGCCAATGCAAATCGTCCCGTCTGGGCAGTGTATTCAATTGGAGGCGGGAATAGCAGAGAGCTCTTGTTCCCCAATACCAAGAGAATTCTTCAACTCCATCAATAACTAAGTGGGTAGTTTTGTCAAATAACTGCCCGTTGCATTGGAAACTTTTAGTGACATTGCTTAAAGAATGGGCCAGGTCCAGAATCTCTCCGCAATCATGCCACGGCCACGGAAAACCAGAGACGATCACTCCGCATTCCCCCGCAGGTTTTATCTCACAGTGAGATCTTCAGAATAAGCATACATACAAAGTGTAAAGTTTAGCTTAAAGCAAATAAAGATAGAGCCAGGACCCCCCTGGGACCCAGGGATCATCCGGTTCGTTTGGGTTGTCTTTAGTAAAAGATTCGGACCGGTTCTTTTTCTACGACCGATGTCTCCACTGGCAAGGAGCATGTTTCTCTATTCAGACTCGTCCGTGTGGGTTGACCGTTGTTGGTCGAGTAAGGATGACAATCACTGCATTCTAGATGGCCAAAGTGATATCCACTACCTCCAGGCTCCCAGATAAACTGCCTAGGTACCCCAGGAACCCCGTCTAATACGGTGAACGGACTCGCCTGAAATATCAACTCGTCTCGTTCTTCGCTTCGCCTTCCCCAATATGGTTATGCGGAGGCGATTTGAACCTCAACTGCCCCATGAGGATTTGGAGCTGCTGATGATAAAGAATTTACATGATGCGGAGATGGCATGATGCCAAACTGAATAATTGGGGGAATTCTTTTCTCTTTCTGGGTTGTTCTCATGTCCAGTATCGACCCCAGATTCTATACTCATCCTGGGAACCACGGAACTGAAACTGCACCTCCGTAATGTCTTGGAAACCCTCCTTCATCTGTGGCGGTTTAAACCTGCTCGCGAAGCCTGTAAATGCCATCTTGGGTAAGATCTGTCTTGACTCAGGATTCAATGTCGTGTTTAGCGCCCGCACAGCGTTGTTATGTTCGCAGACTTGGAGAGGAGTTTTGAACCACACACAACGGATAGAGATGCCGAATTTCTTGGCAAGCTCTACCCAAATAGTCCTGGTGTCTGGATCGGCATTGGTATTATCTGCAAAGGGACCTAGTTAGCGCGCCGTGAGGGGTGGTGGGTGGTGTAGGAATGGGGTAGCCTCGGGGTAAGGAAAATTTGGAGAAAAACGCACCTATGGCAATGGGTTTACCCGCTTGGAGATGCTCCCTCGCTGCCTGCACGCACTTGTCGCGTGTCTTGAGCTGGTCCTGGTTGATGCGCTCGTACCCCAGAGGCTTGAGGGATTTCCAGTAAAACGTGGATTTCCCAGCCCCGGGTGGCCCACAGAATAAGATGATGTCCATGTCGTCGTCAGTTCTGTCAAAGGTCACCCCGGAGTTCCCCGATCCTGCATCGTTGACGAAGGGATGCTCGGACAAGTCGAATTCACGAGCGAAACTCCGAGGCTTCTGGCCGAGAAAGAACTCCTCCGGCGTTTTATACTGGATTCCGACGTTGTGGGCAAAGTTTCTGTCCGAACAGCTAAAGTCCTTAGCTGCGGCCGCAACTCCGTCTGGGCCTTTCCCCAACGTTGCTGTGCGACCCCCTGCATCGCCGACAAAGACGCTGTTCCCCAGATCTATCTCGGATTCCGAGATGTCGTAGTCGTCGCAGAGCTCCTTCCACATGCCTGTTCTCGGTTTTCGATATATATCATGCTCGGTCGCCGCGTAGACGCATGTCGGAAGGTTCAAACTGTTGAGGACGGCGCTGCATTTCTGTTTAAATTCGGTAACTCGTTTCTGCGCATTGCCTTTTGGTGCTTTGGACTTGGGGTCGAAGTGTAGCGTTAACCCTGCTTGGTTTGATAAGATGACGACTCGGTATCCGTCTTGATACAGTTCTCGAAGTTTGGCGGGGACCGAGTTATCCCACCATTTCCAGTCTGTCCCGCTGCTTGCATGTTTCTTGCCTGAGGCGGTTGAAATGAGTGTCGAGTCAAGATCAAAAGCCGCTATCTTCCTCCTCTTTATTGTTCTATCTTCTTTGACTCCATCGAATCGGCCGACCAGGAGAGTCGCAGGCGTATCGTTGTTAGGACTTCGCTCAGACCAGACCGTAGGGTCCTTGGGTTTTTGCGATGCTGGGGTAAAGAAGTTTGCTACAGCAGTCTCTGGGTAGGTCATGTTAGCTAGTCGTCCAATGATAGCATGCTGCGGCGTGGAAATCACGCTGCTTCTGGGGTTGCGCACTCACTGGTCGTGCCGCTCTGAAGTTTCCGCTTGAGGGGCGGCGGAGAAACAGGAGCATCAGATGCTTTGCGTTTGGGTAGGTCGCTTGAAGGCATTTTTGTGCTGGCCAAAGCGGTTGCATCTGGTCGAGTTGTGATACGTCGTTGTTGTTGTTGACAGACGTTGAAATGCCGAGGCGTTAGTCGGGTTCAGCAGCCAACCACGCAAGCCACGCCAAGCCAGCTAAATGCAAGCACTTAACCTAAAGTCTTGCGTTCGACATGGAAAATGAGAAGAAATACTCGTAATTTCGAGTAACTAAAACCAAAAACATGTACAATAAATCTATTTCACTAAAATAACTACTATTTTGTAGCTTCAACTCTCATTATTCTCTAGAAGATGCAGCATATCTTGTTCGTTGCAGTTCTTGGACCCTGAATTTAGACCGCGCAATTAGCTTGGACTTGGTGCTAACACGCGAACAGGCGCGAAGTCACGTGCTAATGAGCAAATTCAAGCTTGAGCTTCAAGCTCTGGTGGGGTACTTAGATGCAACATTCATCAACAGTCAAAGTCCCATTATAAGTGTTTGAACGTATCACAAGGCATCATATCTCAATAACACACTAGCCTTAGCATCAGAGTTCACAGCAGACCATACAGCTACTGTTTTATACTTTATGAACCAACTGGCGTCAATCGACGAGTAGTCAAGGGACAACTCCCTCGCCTCGTGGGCCAACTTCTCTCTCAGTCTCGAACTGCGATCATCACTGCAATACCAACATAAACTAAGAGAACAACATAAAACTCATATCCAATACAACAGGCGACAAAAGTTTAACTTCGACCTCGCCACAATGCACGAAATCTTCCTCACAGCCCTCATCGAGGACAAAGACTTTACCTCAGCATGCGCAGTCCTAGGCGGTCTCACAAACATGGACCCATGGGAATCAATCCAGCGCGTCCTCTACTTCCAAGGTCCCCAGCGTCCCATGGGTATCTCTAACCAGAGCTCTATAGAAAAGCCCATCCGTAATAATACTGGGTTCCTTTGGAAAGAGCTTCATCAGAACTTGACCCGACAATCGTTCATATTGCAAACGCGATATGATGTACTCAAAGATCGCGACATGGGAGTCAATGCGCCCCCGATGGATCTTGATGCGATGCAGGGTGTGTTGAGGTGGACGGATTTTCCTGATCCGCCGCGTGGACAGCCTTTGCTTACGCAGCGGAAGAAGGTTGAGCTTTGGGATCAGAAGAAGTTACCTTCAGTCATGCGTGACAACAACCACATGTAAGAAGACCTCATTCACAGCGCAATTGTCTCTAACACGATGAAGATTCAAGACGGAAACAATCGAGGAAGTCTACCGCTTCTACAGAGATGACATCGAATTCTGTCTAACACGCCACTATTTCCACCAACCTCTAGAACACTACACCCCTATGGAAACAAAACAGCAGCAAACCATCCCAATGGGTAGTCTACCGCCTTGGGAATCTCTCACACCAGTGGATCAGCAGAAGCGATGGTTCCTCCAGGTCAAGGCACATGTCGTCCAGGATAACAAACCGGACGAGATTCGCAAGGCCCAGGATCAACTACTAGCTGTTCGAAGAGAGCTCGATGGAGTTTTTGAGTTCCGGGGGATTGATCGCAAGGTTCATGATACGAGGGTTATGCAACAGATGCAGGGGGTTCAGCAGTTGCCGCAGAAGGTTACTGTCGGGAAGTAGAATGTCCACACACAGAAGAAGCCGCGCGTGCGGTACTGAAGAGAGGCTGCTCACTTCCCGCATGTTGATGGGTCACCGTTTGCATTTGGGGTAGAGGACATGAGGCACGTAGCATCCGATGATGTTTAACTCAATTAATAGATGATACCCGGTATTATAGACGGTTCGATGCCTAGCTATCGCTACGTTCCGATCGAAACAAATTGTCCATCCTGCCATAATTGCGTCCACAAACCCATTACCTCCCTCAGCTCTATTTCTTTTCACCCTCCACACGCCTTCATTTATTCTTCCACGCCTGGTCCGCATCTACAAACGTTAGCACAATCCCTCAACGACTCCATTCATACTCACCCTCATGTATAACCGGACTAGGAATATCCTTCCTAGCCTCCTTCTTAACCCTCCAATCCGTCCCAAACCTCCTATCCCTCTCCCCCACATTCTTCTCAAAGTCAAACTGTCCATCCGCCGTAAAACTCGTCATAAGCTTCGGCTCCCCCAACGGCAACGCATCACCGCGATCCGTCTGCCACAAATGATACACCTTTCCGTATAAATGCACAACTTGGTCCATTTCGTAGTTTTCTGCTACTTGCCATGCGCTTTCGGGGACCGCGGTGTTCGGCATTATGAGCATTCCTGATTTTACTTCGTAGACGTGTGAGTGCCAGAGTTTGCGCTCTTCTTTGTCGAGGGTTTCGTAGAGTTTGGGTGTTATCATGTACTCGATTCCGATGAGGCGCGCGTTGGGCTCGTCGGAGTCGTAGAGGAGACATTGGCGGACGTCCTCGTCTGATGAGGGTTAGTGATTGAGCCGAGGGGATGGTAAGGGACGTACTTAGATGGGCGCAGTAGTGGTTTGCTTCGACGAAGCGAGAG
This sequence comes from Fusarium hostae, assembly GCA_002234235.1. Taxonomy (NCBI): domain Eukaryota; kingdom Fungi; phylum Ascomycota; class Sordariomycetes; order Hypocreales; family Nectriaceae; genus Fusarium; species Fusarium hostae. Next base: position 230,455 of record NJCR01001131.1, read on the forward strand.
GGATCATCGGCGTATGCATGAAATGCATTGAGATGAGCGCAAATATGCTTTACAGGTCGAAACTCCTACCATCGAATGAGCTGAAGCTCTTGAGGCCCTCATGGCAACTTACCTGCGTCACAGCAGCACCAGCAGTAAGGACCTGATTCTTCGCCGAAAGAGGCTGCCCCATGCCCTCATTCGTAACAGGAACATCTTTCTTGTCTTCAGCCATCTCAAATGTCGTCAAGTTAAGATTTTGCGATCACCAGATCTGAGATTGTGACGTTTTAACGGTTCATATACAAGGCCAGTGAAGATTACGTCATAGACAGATGAGTTTACTTGACACAAAAGATGTTTCATGGGGAGCTCTTGCGGTACGTAAATATGAGATTCTTGGAGGTTCATTGTGATTTGTTGAAGCGTCAGTATGACGAGGTGATGACTGCCGATGTCGTCTCGGCGCCGATGATCCACTTTCTCGGTCGGTCATTACGAGGGCTGGTCCGGCGACCGGAGGTTACCCTGAAGCCGCACCTATGATCGCGATGTTCTTTTCTATCTCATTAGTATAGGCATGAAAGAATAAGAACTTGTTACGGCAGTATTTGTTTTATGTCTCAGATTATTGGAGGTTTCTGTTTTCATTAGGATGAGATTTACTTACAAGAAGCCAACTATTCATCATAACATAACATTTCACTTGAATCATCACATGGGGAACCAAGTCTTGGGTTTTAGACGCCAATATATTGATCTAGTCTAAAACAACTAACAATGGGAGGTATCTATTCTACTATCGCAAGATGTCTGCCCGTAGCACAAAAATCTCAATAGCAACAATCCTCTACCAACAGTCCTCAAATCTTTCCCACTTGGTCCAAAGTATGCCAGAATACTCTGTTTCCAATCTAAATCACAAACTCCAAACTCCAAAACTCAAGATCCAGTTACTCACAAGCTCACTTACCTGCGGCCGAAGCGTCGCTTGCGCTCCTCAAGCTCCTGCTCCTCCTTCTCACGACGAGTATCCTCATCAGTCCAAGGACGAGCCTGCGCATAGTAGAAATCGTTGATCGCGTCCTCACGATCACGCTCATCCTCAATGGTCAGAATCTGGCTGTAAGTTCCCTGAACAGTCTCGGCCATAGAAGCTTGAAAGTTAGCGTTCAGTTCACCGAATCCCTGAACATCACCTTCCTCGTGGGTGTTCGTGCCAGGGCCGGTAGGGCTGGGAGTGAACTCACTCGCCTCAGGGTTGAAAGTGATGGAGCGACGCTGAGGGGGAGTAGGAGTGGGAGCCTCATGGGGAGATGAGCTGAGCATCTGATCCAGGCAGCCGATGGGTTGACGATGGTAGATAGCAACAGCCTGCGGATGGTAGGGGATGGTCGGCTCAACAAAGTCCGGGTCAATAGCCTGAGGATAGTGAGGGCCCATGGGTTGGAAAGCGTGAGGACCAAAAGCCTGGGGATGAGGGTCAATAGGCTCAGCATGGTGGTAGCCGATGGGCTGCGATGGATGGGGGCCAAAAGGCTCAAGAGAATGAGGGCTGATAGGCTCAGGAAGACCAGGGCCAATAGGCTTGGGGTGGTAAGGGATGATGGGCTGAACAAAGTCAGGGCTGGGAGGGTTCATGGCATGGTGTGGGCTCATAGGACCGACGGGATGAAGATGATCAGGGCCCATGGGCTGAGGGGGATAAGAGGTGATATCCTGAGGAGGATAGGGGTTGATACCCTGGTACAGAGTACCGACGCCCTGGAAAGGTGAAGATGCCGGACCAGCTGGAGCTGGAGGAGTGCTAATACCACGAAGGTAGAGCATGGGGCGCTGAGGAGCCTTGAGGGAAGTGACCTCCTCAGGCTGGTCATCACCCTGAGTGTTCTCACCGGGAAACTCACCAGCGTCCTTGGGCTCGAGAATCTCAACTGGGCAATGATACACACTACCCTCGGTAAGATCGTCCTCCTTAGATCCAGGGCCGTCAGAAGGACAGATGTATCCGCCAAGAAGACGGACATGACCAGGAGGGACCTCTTCACGACGGGGAGCGACACGAGGCTCAGGGTTGGCGCGAATCTTGGAGTAAAGAGAACCCTTGTCAGTATCTTCAGACTGGGAAGAGCCGATGGAGGGTGGTGTGACTAGCTGACGCATAAGAGGGTCGATCTCAGGATGATCAGGAGTTCCAAGGCGAAAGTTAGCGGGATCAAGGTCGTCACCCTTGAGGATGGAAGAACGGCGAGACATGGTGAAAGTAGTCACAAGTCTCGAGGGGTTGGTTGTTTAGTTTCTGAGGTTGATGCGGTTGTAGATGGGGTTGGTGATAGTGTTGGTTAATGGTTGTCAAGATGGAAGAGGGAGGAAGATGGAAGATGATGAGATGAGATGTGAGTTGCTCGAAAGCTGGTGAGGAAGAGAAGAAGATGATTGAGATTAGAGACTGAAGTTGAGATTATAAAGGATAGAATCTCTTATTCACTGGCATCACTTGAAATGTTCGACTTCCACTGCGAGTGGGACTGCGCAGCTGTAACGAGGGAACTGCATCACGTTCGGCCTGTTGCGGGAGTGCCCTGGCTGATGTCCAGGCAGAGACCTCCAGTTGTATCACATATTCATGCCAGTGGCACTTATTTCGATCTCCGTTCATTGGTTCTCTCAAGCAGGACGAGCTGACAGTTCGTTGAAAGTCATGGAACAATGTCGTTATGTCGTCTTCACTGGCAGTTCATCGAGGTCGGCCTAACTCGCAGGTGAACATGGAAAGTCATCAAGATGAAGCTCATTGGCATCAAGTATGTTGATAGAAATGTTATTGGTCATTTGAGATAGATAGAAGATTGATGGCCTGGAAGTTGACATTGTCAAGTTGATCCAGGCCCTGGGACGATTGACCACGTCTCCCCCGTAAACACCAACGATCCGTCTTGTCTCAATTTCTCTGGATCAAGATAAATCTTCACTTCAACATTCGTCTTATCAACATTCGATACTCTCGCGATCAAATAAATCGTAGGCGACGTCGCTGGTGAAAGAGTCGTACTAGAATTCTCCTGCATCTACACAACCCATCAGTACACAATACAAAAAAGAAATAACTGAACGAAAACTGTGAAGACTTACCCTCTGATACTGTCGCTTACTCATGTAAAACGGTGTTCGGCTATGTCCCGTCGTAGACTTGACTTCGATAAAGAACAAAGGCTTTTTGTTCTGCCACGCTGTTTTGTCGAGGTAGCCTTTGTCCACCAAGTGATTCGTCAATACCCGCTTTCGGTCAAAGTACACAATGTCGGCGGTTTCTTGGGCGGTCCAGGGGAGCATGTCTGAATAGTCGGGATGAATGGTGATGAATTTCCTCATTTGGCTTTGCCAATTGTCGCGGCTGAAGCGTGGTAGTGGGGGATTCATGTTGCGTAGAAGTTCGAAGACCTGTAATCGTGTAAGCTTTATCTGTATTAACAATGAAAAGAGAGAATCCACTCACAAATAGTTCACCAAGAGCTCCAATTCGCATGTCTCGTTCATGAAGACCATGTGACCTGAATTGTCGTGATAACTCAAGTTCCTCTTCATCTACTTCTGGTAATGCACCAAAAAGCCCAGACATATCATAAGCGCCCTTACTAGGGAGTGCCGCCGTGTTTGCCGCAGAAATGACATTGTCGACTAGTCTCAGGTATTCCTCTTCATCCTCAATGGTAGGATGTTGGGAAGCTTCGCCAAAGCTCTGGAAGAGGAACGCTGAACTGGGCTGTGCAGTAGGCGAAGAGCCAAAGACAAATGCTGGCTGACTAGCCGATCTTGGCGTCGATTGTAAAGACTCATGTCTGCCCGTGTTACGATGAACAGTTGACGATGTTCGCCTATTTTGGCGCAAGTATTCGGTTGTAGATGAAGTGGGAGTGAACAGTCGTCTTCCAGTGATGGAGGAGTTCGAGGTTGCTGGACTTCGTTGCCGAACCGGGAGATCTGACAATCGAGGCGGAGATCTCAAGTTGTCGAAGGTTTGAAGCATAGAGTCTTCGTCACTTGATATATCGTCTTCGTGAATCTCTGGTTGTGCCAGAAATCGAGCGATGGGGTCTTCCTCCGCCTCGTGGGAGACGGTTTCATCTTTTGTCTCCTGCGCTTCATGATACACAGTGGCATCATGTACGTCCTCCTTTTCGACATCGACATGACCCCCTTCAGAGAAATCTCCAGCCTCCTCCTCAGTCTCTTGGCCACTCCTTTCTTGAGGCATGTCAACTTCGACAATCCCCTCCGCCTCCAGAATCTGCGCCATGTTGACGAGAGGTGCATTCAAGACCGCATTCACGATCTGGACAGCTTTGGAGCCAGAATGCTTTACTTGTAAAGTGCCAGGGTCTGTCATCATCCATTCTAGGAACCGGCGCGGGAGAGTCGAGAAGTAGCAAAATCCTTGGGTCTTGGGATCGCGCGGAACGTACACTTTAAGAATATCATCATCTTCACGTATATGAAGCTCGCTCCTCTCCTGAACATGTATGAGACCATGGCCGTCTTGCGACAGATGGAGTTCCGAGGAGATGCCGTCCGTCTCATAGACTTCTGCGCCAACGAGGGTCCAGTACAGTTCTGGGCTTTCTTCTGAAGTTCGAGGACTGTTGAAATGCACCGCGATTCTGTAAAATGTGATTAGTGACCTTGTACAACCACCACATGAGTTTGGTGATTACCTGTAGAGCCCGTCTGCCTTTTGCTTGATCTCCCTGTCTGGATACTGTAATTTATCCACGCGCCTGCCCGCCACAGTAGAGATCTCTCGCACAGAAGTAGACAAATACCGCGACTCCAAGTCGAGCCATGAAAGAAATGGCCGTAGGCGACGAACTTCGTCCAGTGAGAAGTCAAGCATCTTGGCCTGAGGAGCGAAGATATCGCCCAGAGCCTTTCGGTCCGCGATCGCAAATTGCGTTCGACCTGACTGTAGCTTCACCGAATTATTTGGATACCTAACAGGAAAGACCGTTCCCCGAAAGATTGGTTCTTCATCTGGTGGATCAATGGTCGAGCTCAGGAGAGAATTTAGAGCCCAAATAGTTTCTTTCACAGCAGCGATTGATGGTGATGGCACTCTGCCGCCCATCTCCTTGAGTTCGTCGTAGGCCATATCGAGCGTGAGTTCTTGCACACCTAGGAAACTGACGAAAAAATCTTCGAAATCGGGATAAAGATCGTTGAGAGCTACTCTGCCCCTGATTTGTGTCGCGCTTGACCATAGGCATTCACCGACTGTGTACCAGCGGCTTACATTGCCGACGTTGAAGTAGATCAATGGCTCTTCGGCGAAAGTTTGCCTAGATACTTGTAAGCTGATAATCAGAAAGGGTAGCGAGTTCATACCTGAGCTTTGTAGTATCAACCTCCATCATGCCAAACCTTTCGGAGTCCAAGGAACCGTAAAGGTCATTGATCCAGTCAAAGTCCTCATTCTTCAAGGCCTTCAATCTCCGTATCTCATTCAGGTAATCCTCCCACGAACAGTCTCTGACCCCCAGTGCCGTCTTGAAGAATTGTCGCAAAACGTCGAGGTCTTCTTCTGAGCGATGCAAAACGGTTCGGTAGAGATGGGCAAGAGGGTATGCTGTCTGCATGTCCTCTCTGGCGTTCCATATACACTTGTCGGATGAAGTCCACGTCGCTGGGCTGGCGTCATGTGCGGGGATGTATATGAGGTTTCCGTCATTGATTGCCTGCCTGCGGATGCTAGTTAGTCGTAAATTGAGATATCCCACACGTGTAAACGAACCTTGCTTCCCCTTGCGCGTCGAGGAAGCTGTCCGATTCCCGACAACGCGCATGAATGACTTCGTAGAGATCTAACACCCTGGTATTCCGACGCACTCCAGAAGCAGCATTACTGTACCGGATCGTTCTCAGAATGGCCAGATAGAAATGGAGGTCATCAGTATACCCAACCCCAAGATCATCCACCAAGAAACCCCATTTGGCACGATACGTGCTCGAAGTAATCGGTTCACCCAAGTCCAGAAACACAAAACCCTCATCCTCAGCGTAGCGCGAATGCTTGCCCTCAAGCTCAGGCAGAGGCAAATAAGTAGTTGAGAGCGGCTCAGACAAAGCGAAATCATCTCTTCCTTTGCACACAACCTCGACTTGACGTAGCTCCCTCATGATATCGGCGGATGCCATGACCGTTGTTCTCTCAAGGTCCCAGACTCTCTGAAGCGCGCCCAAAATACTTTCAGGAAGGTGTCGCTCGATGTAGCGAAAGGCGGAAGACAGCTCTAATTTTCGGTCCGGGACCTTCTTGGTAAGTCGAAGTTGAAGCCGAAGTCGGAGGCGTAACTGAAGCCATTCGTCCCATCTCCAGGAGTAACCTGCTGGTGTAGCTGGCTTTTCCTGGACATAGTCTTGATGGAGGAAAGGAGCTGGAAAGCCGGGCGCATCTCCTTGAGGTTTGAACAATTCGCTGGGTCCATACTCATCGTCTGTTGTGAGATAGACATCGTGCTTAGTTGGCGACCGTGCTCTCATATTCTGGTCATACACATGGTAGCCATGCAACTTCGCCTGATTCTCATCATCCTCAAGTAGAACTTCGGAAAGGTACAAGAACTTAACATGGGTGATGGATGCCGCCAGAGTACCTGCATCAGCCACCGGCTTGATTGGCTTCTTCAGGATCAGAGCTCGCACATCCTTCACAAGCGCCTCAATGACGCCGAACTTGTCAAACAGAGCACGGCGATCAGGGTTACTTGCTGCTTCTGAGTCGACCAGACTCAGATCAAGATCATCAGGGATTGCAAGACTTCCTGATGAATGCGAATAGTACAGTGGCCCGCTGCTTGAAGAAACCCAGGTGCCATTCTCGAGGGGGATGAAACGAAGTTGCTTGAGGCGGTCCTGGGCTGGACCTACTGTCGCGGTGTTCTTCAACAAGACGAGCGCTCGTGCTGCAAGGGAGTGCCATTCGTGGTCTGTCGTGGGGTTCTTCATCCTCGATTGCTGGGGGTCCTTTTCGAGGTCCTTCTCAACACGAGTGATCGCATCTGAAGGCGACATACTTTGCAGTCCATACGGCTCCAACAACATCAGATCATCACGTATATACTCCTTCGCAAGATAAATCTCCTCATCAAGATCCGTGAAAAGCGGATCGCCGTCTTTATCGCGTAACCATGGCTGAAGACGGCAAAGCTTGTGAATGTAATCCAACCTTCCAGTACCGAGCGTGCGAAGCACTTCGACTTCTTGTATGCGCGCTTCGATCCTGTCGAGAAGAACTGACCAGAAGCCGTCCCAAGGATAAGAGTTTCGTTGGGGGAGCCAGCGCATCCATTGGTATTGGAGTGTTGGGTGCTGACAGAACTCTTCAATGGCTTTGATGAAGCAATCTGCGATGCCGTTCAAGAGACCGCGGTTTCGGAGGGATGTAGTGACGATACTCTGTCGACTGGCTTCGGTAACGAAATCGGTGTGAATGAGGAACTGTGTAAGCGCGTTCAGTCAGTCTCTGACAGGCTTCTGCGATGCTGTTGGTGAGATTCTCACTTACTTTGAAGCCCATGGGTCGCATTGGGAGAAAAGCAAAGACATCTTGGTTCTCGACAATAGGCGTGCCTGACTCCGCCAAAGGAAATGCCAGCACGACCTCAGTGGAAGAATCGGCGCGATCTTGTTCTTCAGAATATGTTCTGTTCTCGCTCTTCGGAATATTCTCCGCAACATGCTTCGTGACATGATACTGCCTTTTTTCCACGCCCTCAAAGGTCTCCTTCTTCACAGTAACCGGATTACTCCCAAGAAGAGAATATGTCGTGCTCGATGTCCGACTTTCGTCCTCATCAAAGAATGAGACCTGCACCTTTCGGAGATTGCGAAGGAAGAGTAGGATTGTGTGTTGTAGGTCTCGAAACTGAAGTCGAATCGTCTCGCGTTGTCTCGCATCCTCCTCCGGGTCATCGCTCGTGTGCAGAAATAACGTAATGCGAGTCGAAGAGCTGCCTAGTGGCGTCTCTGTAGGCTCCCATACAGGCGTAACCATGCCGAGACCGGAGTCGCCTTTGCGATGCGTAAATGAGAACGAAAAGTCGTTTGACTGGATATGAACTTTCCAAGCTGCCATAAACACTGATTTGAAGCCAATGCCTTTCTCGCCAATGTATCCAGCCGCGCCCACCTTTGAACTCTTTCCAATAGCGCAAATAGCCTTGAGGTTCTCATGCGTGAAGCCGTTCTCATTGCACTCAATTGACACCTTACCAGGCCGAACTTCGAAAGACACAGATGGGTCCTGCCCGTCGGAGAGAGTAGTGCTGTAGTTATTGTCATCGGCATTTTGGAGCAGCTCAAAGACAAATCTAGCATTACTTGTGTAGAGATTTCTGGCCAGCCTGCATTACTGTCAATAAAATACTCGGAAGCCTGTGTTTGTGATGAGATACTTACGTCAAGACAGCCGAGCCTATCAGCTCATCCTTTCGAAGGAGAGCCTCTTCCACCTCGCGCCTAAGCTCAGGATTAATCTCTCCAATCCGCGCAAGCTGCTCCTCGCCAAGATAGCCGCGCTCTTTCGCTATCTCCTTCACCAAATCCTGAGCCGTGCGCTGGCCCGGCCCGGGCTGGGGAGTATCGGTGGACATCTTTATGCGCGGCCCAGCGGACCCTGGGCTTTCGAGTCCCGTTATTATCACCAGACAGGGTGACGCAACATGCAGTGAAGAGAAGCAAAGACAAGCGCGGGAAACGACTGCCAGACCTGTATGTTTATCAGCCTCCCGTCGAAGAAATGTGTGATTTATTCCCACCGCTCTCCTCATACGAGGACGGAAAGGCGCGTCAAGAGGCGATGCAGGGGCTTTCAGCTTGAGACGCAGATGAGGGATTGATTGGCCCAAAACATCGCCAAGGTGTCAGACTCCCGCGTTAATCCTGGTCCAAGTGGCATTTCGTTGTTGTTTTGCTTTTCTTATGAAACGCATTGAGTAGTGAAAACTCTGACGTTGCTGGAATTGATCGGTTCAGAACCCAATTATGAGAAGTAGATGGGGCGCTCTGTTGGTGATGTCTCTGCTGAATTAAAGATGTCAATGGAGACTGGCTCGTGAGATGATGAAACGTTCCGGGGGAGACCCCTGCTCGCCCGCAGGAGATTCGCATTTAGTGCCCGTAAACCCTGGATATTTCCGGCGAGTGATAACACACGATACTGGACCAGAGGCTAGTAAACCGACTTCACTGGGGGGTATCAAACAAATTCAGGACTGCTTTAGGTCATGTTTTTCGCATCTGCCTTACTGAGCCATGATATAGGTTACACTAGAAATGAAGAATCATCTGCTCACATTACTGTTTGCATCGATCTGTAGGATACTTGAGTACTGTGTTCTGTCTTGTCTGCCGAGAGTCAAAATACGGCTCACTACTTTTCATTCAATGACACTCCAATCATCCCTCTGCAAAAGACCAAGACTACCCATAATACTCATCATCCTTCCCACAACCATTTGTTGTCACTCGGACTGGCACTTAAGCCTTAGCCATAAGGAAGGCTTTGACGTTGGCAAACTTCTCAGCGGTCTCGAGAAGCTTCTCAGCATTGTTGGGATCATAGGAGAAGTTTACAGCACGTCGGGAACCAGCGACAACAGGAGCCTGTTCCTGCTCCTGTCCCTGTTCCTTAACCTCATCAGCTGGCTCAACTGGCTCGGAGGAGTTGGAGTTGGAATTGCCAGGGGCCCAGCGGCTAGTGGAAATGCCCACTTCGTCGGGGTCCAGGATGTTCTTGACTCCTGTAGACTGATGTTAGCCACTGTTAGGATTGCGGACGGAGTCTTCGTACCAGATTCGAAACCGTGATCGTCGGCGTTGTCACCTTGCTCACCAGCGGATGCAGTGTTGGTAGTCCACTCATCAGCGGTAGAAGCGGGCTCGACAACAAGGGAATCAGTGAAAATAGGCCCACTGGAAGGTGAGACGGTAGCCTTCAGAGTAGGATGCTCAGAGCTGGAGAATTCACCAAAGTTCTCTTCAATGACAGCCTCGAAGGCGGGCTTGAGCTGAGCAGACTCGGTAGTGGGCTCGAAGGCGGGTTCAGCGGCAGGCTCGACAGCAGACTGGCCGGCGTTGGCGTCGAAATGAACGTGCTGGTTAGTAGTGACAACCTCGGTGATGGGAGCAGCTGGCTCAGCAGAGGCCTCGACGTGGTAGGGGCAGGCAGGCTTGTTGAGCCACAGCTCGGAAATGACCTTGGAACGCTCCTCCCAGCCATGCTCGGCGTCCGCAGGGCGAAGAAGAACAGACTCCAGGATCTCCTGAGCCTTGAATCCGTTGCCGACTCGATTCTCGCGAGGAGTGCATTCAGCGCAGCGGGCCTTGATAACGCCGACGAGGTCGATGCCCTTGGTAGGGATCTCGCGATCAATAGTGCCGCAAGAACCGAAGAAGCAGATACATTTGCCTCGGGCGGCGTCACAAACGACACGCTCTTTAGCAACGAGGTGAAGCTTGCCACAGTAGAATGCGAGGACTGGGGCCACCTTAGGGGCGCACTGCGCGATGGTGATGACCTCACGGCACATCTTGACGACGAAGAGAAAATGCGCGAAGGAAAGTGCGGGACGCGTGAAAGTGAGCTGCAGAGACAAGAGATGAGAAAGGGGAGATGAAGGAGAGATCGAAGGGATTCTTACCGTCGGGATCCAAAACGGAAAAGCTCAAGATCTCTTGTGCCTTGAGTGCGGTGGAGAGGAGAAGGAAGGAGGGAAGAGAGAGGAGGGGGAAAGGGCCAAGTAAGGTGCCTCAGTTGTGAGCCCTAAAGATCAGGCAACCGTGAGTGTGAATTCAAAACAAAAGAACGGAGAGGAAAGAAGGAGAAGGCGCTAGTGGGAGTGCAGGCACTGGCGAGACAACAGCTGTAATTGATACAAGTTACAGTGGATGATAGGGGGTCATCCCGTAACTCGAAGCCTGAAAGTGCTGAGGTAGAGATAAAGATGGGACGAAAGGGTTTGGTGAGGCAGATATGAGCGAGCTTTAAGTGTTTATATGCCCTGGATGTACAAGTGAGAATGCAAACCAAAAAGACGAGACGGTGATGCAGCTCCTGAGGAACTCCTCACTGGCTCTTGGGACTTTGGTACAAGGAGATTCATGCGGAACTCCAATACTCGAAACCAATCACAAATTCATTTAAAGACAGCTGATGAATTATATATCTTGAATGTAATATTTGGTTGTTAGTGTGTGTATCTGTATAATAGGGAGTGATAACAATCTGATATATGCATTAAGGCGCAGGTGCCCTCCCAGCTACGGGCCTAATCACCCAGAGGAAATCACAAATAAATACAAAGTCTGTATGAAATGAATGTGAATGCCTCGCAGATCACCTTTGTTGCGCCTATTGCCGAGTGTAACTGGTGGTTGATGGCTTTGAAATTCTAGAAGGATAATGGATGTTTTCCACTTTTGATTGCCCTACGTGCATTACCAATGCAACAGCTCGTCAACAAGGATCATAGCCCCGCTTCCGCGGTGGTGGTAAAGGAACCCAGTGAATGAAATTTCTTTGTGTGTTGGCAAAACACTACATGGTGACACTCAACGACCTTTTGCCCCTTGCTTTAACTATGACAATAAAGCTATGCCCGGCTATTAAAGAAACCTTACGTTTATGGGGGCCGACAGAAATCACCAGAATTCACAGATGATAGTGTTTGTGCACGATAGCCTCCTACAACCACCGAAGACGGTCTGTTGGGATTGATTTTCATTACCCTCTCCAGTCCGAATGCACCAAAGGTGAGTGAGTATCATTACAAATAAGACCCCTGGTGCATAGCTAATAGTATAGATAGCAGAGAAGCATGTTGCCGACGATCTTTGCTTCTCTGCATCGGCCATGAAGTTAGGACGGAGCGCTTACCAACGAAACACCTGCGCTGCAACGTTTCAGCAATAAAACTCCATCTGTATGAAGCGATCAGACAATTAGAGCCTCGGATCCGGGCCAGAAATACTGCTGCTTTCCAATGTGCACGTTTAGAAGATTCGCGATCAGTGTCTACAACCTCCACGAAGCCAAGCAGACAACATGCAAATTGAAAGATTTGACATTCATCTGATCAAAGGCTCAGTCCTTGGCACGATGACAAGCACGGCCAAGTCAACAGGCAACAGCATTAAAGATTGGGTCTTCTCCATACCAAGAAGTTCTTGTGGAACATGTGTCTTGCACTTAGGGGTAAATTGGGTCAGGTCCACATATCTCAGCTACTGGTCAGCCAGTCCCATTATTCGATGATCGATTGAGTTTATTTGGACAACGACGGTTAATCCGAGTGGTACACCCAGGTCACCAAGTGTGAGAAGTTGAGGAGTCAAGTTGCCAATGCTTGGTTGGGTACAAGCATAGCATGTACTCATTCTCATCGCCGCCAATCAAGCTCAGCAAGAAGTTAGGGGAGGCCAAGATAAGCTTGTCGTTAGCAAACCACCAACTCTGGCCATATCTGGTTCAATCCCACGTGCTCAATATCCAGGGTAAGCGAAAAACACCCAAAACCGCATAGTTATCATCAAAAACTTGCTCTTAGGGCGATTGAAGAATTGACGTCAAGTGCAATGTTTGGTCGACAGACTGTGACGCACGCCCAGACTAGCGCCAAGTCACCCTTGTCGTGGGAGGGTCGCCCATTTACGCTTAATCGAGACGGCTTACCAGGGTCTTCACGCCGATGATCGTTCTTGGGGGATACATAACGGGCTTGGCAGATGATTTGGCGTCGGCGGCTTGGAGCAGGTTTGTGTGAGGCTCTTTTGGCTTCATTTTGAGTTTGGAGAGATTAACCGTTGATTGACTTTGGACAGAACTCAATCGACAATTCTCCGACTCTGGGCCACGGGTAACGACACGGACGAAAGCACCCCTGCTTGTAAAAGAACAAAACTCAGCCATTGAAACAGTCTCATCAGGGGAGTCATCAAGTGAAAATCTATATGCCGCCGCACTTCAACTTCAACTTTCGTTACATCCAACGCGTCATCATCACACAGTCTCCCCTTGAAGGATTCGAAAGGCAGCAGCAAAGAGGACATCTGCACTTCATCTCACCTCTTGGGCAACGTCATAAAATGGGTTGCCGAGACAGGGATACACCGAGCTTTGAGCCGCACCCAGCCAAAGAACCCGACGATCATCTTGGCAGCCTCCACCCCTCCATCCTCGGAGCCCTTTGAACGTTTGCTCATCATGTGGAGTAAGTCGTCTCGAATCCTTTCCAAAAAGCCATATAATAATTGGGCCGTCCCCAGCTTCTGCGACTCTGTTGCATTCAAAGTATTTCCTTGACAGAATCCGGGGCCCCCAACTTCTCCCCAGACTCAGTTGCCAGTGACATTACAGCCCTCTTGAGTGGCCTTCCTCTCATCTGTTGTCTTGTTTCATCCATACAAACACACGATGCCTCTGCCAAGAGCCGACAACGAGGCTCCGCCCGCCTACGACACAGATCATATTAGCCCCGACAACAACAGCCACCGCAACTCCAGCAGCAATGGTACTTTCGTCAATGATAATGAGGGCGTCGGCTTCGGCCAGCGAAGAGTCTCCAAGGCAACTCTTCTACGCAACCCTTTGGCTGGCATGACTCGGGAAGAGGTCCTTGCTGACGTTGACGCTTTTGTCGAGTCCAAGGGCCTCACCGAGCACCGCGAGGACTTCCGAAAGGGAGCTCTCGTTGCTCAAGTCAACAACACACCTGGTGGCTTTGAGAAAATCGACATGCTTTCCGAAGATGAGAAGGCGATCTTGAGAAAGGAAGAGACGTCTCGATGGCATCAGCCTTTTGCCTTGTACTTTCTCTGTACTCTCTGTGCCGGATCGGCTATTGTGCAGGGTATGGATCAGACCACTGTAAACGGTGCGCAGGTATGTAAAGCTGCTTTTGATATCACTGGCAAGTGTATCTAACGATTATAGGAATTCTACTTCGATGAATTCGACATCACAAACGAATGGATGAAAGGTTTCACTAACGGCGCTCCTTACCTTTGCTCTGCCCTCATTGGTTGCTGGACAAGCCCAATTCTCAACAAGTACACTGGGCGTCGTGGAACCATCTTCATCTCTTGCGCTATCTCTACAATCACTGGTTTCTGGATGGCTTGCACAACCTCGTAAGTCTTTTGTGTCTGTCCGGAGGCTAGAGATCTCACTGACATTAACCAGCCTCGGTAACTTCTTGGCTGCTCGTTTCATGCTTGGTTTCGCCGTTGGTGCCAAGTCAAGCACAACTCCCGTCTACTCTGCTGAGTCCACACCAAAGAACATCCGTGGTGCCCTCACCATGATGTGGCAGGCAAGATGCCCTCAGTAATATTACAAAGTCGCACACTAATCAACTTTCTAGATGTGGACTGCCTTCGGTATCGCCCTCGGCTTCGTCGTTTGTGTTGCTTTCCAAAATGTCACTATCATCGGCGGTCCAACCTCCCCATGGCGATGGATGATGGCTTCAACATCTGTCCCCCCCCTGATTGTCATGCTTCAAGTCTACTTCTGCCCGGAATCTCCCCGTTGGTACATGGAGCGCGGCCGATTTGATAAGGCTCTCCGATCCGTCAAGAAGCTTCGTTTCTCCCCTGTCCAGGCTACTCGCGACATGTACTACGCTTACAAGCTGCTCGAGATTGAGCGTGGTGAGCGAGAAGGCCGAAACCTCCTCAAGGAATTCTTCACTGTGCGCCGTAACAGACGTGCAGCTCAAAGTGCCTGGTTCTGCATGGTAAGACTACGACCCCGTCAAGTCCTCAGTCCTGACCCCTAAATCTAACATTTTTTCAGTTTATGCAACAATTCTGCGGAGTAAACGTCATTGCTTATTACTCCACCTCCATCTTCACCGATGCCAACTACAGCCTTTCCGAGGCCCTCCTCGTCTCCATGGGTGGTGGCATCATTAACTTTCTTTTCGCCATTCCTGCAATCTACACCATTGATACTTTTGGACGCAGAAACCTCCTCTTGGTTACCTTCCCTCTCATGGCAGCATGCCTCTTCTTCACTGGTGGAGTATTCCAACTTAGCGACGAACCTCGTGACCCGAAGATCGCCTGCATTACTTTGGGTCTTTACCTCTTCATGGCAGTCTATTCTCCTGGTCTTGGCCCCGTACCTTTCACCTACAGTGCGGAAGCATTTCCTCTCCATATCCGAGACATCGGTATGGCGTCCAGTACCGCTATTACATGGGGTTTCAACTTTATCATCAGTTTCACCTGGCCGGCTTTGCGACGAGCTTTCTCTAACACTGGTGCTTTCAGCTGGTATGGTGCTTGGAACATCTTCGGTTGGATCTTCTGCTACTTCCTCCTCCCTGAGACCAAGAACTTGACCCTGGAGGAACTCGACAATGTGTTTGGTGTCTCCAACAGAGAGCATGCCACATACTACTGGAGGAAGTTGCCCTGGTACCTCAAGAAGTACATCTTGCGCAAGGATGTTGCTCCTTTCCCTCCCCTGTACGAGTTTGCTGCCAACGATGGACATTATCCTCATGAGAAGCCTGATACGAGCCACATCGAGGGTGACAACACTGTCGGAGGCGCTCAGGATAAGGAACTCTTCCCCGGGCCTCGATAAGTGACTCGATTATGAGACGTCTGGATGAAGAGGAACGATGATTGAACAAACATGGTGTATTGGCTATGAAGTCTAAACTCGGCGTTAAGTCAAGACTGGGTAGTTTGTTGGTTTTTAATGTACAGTAGGAGTTACATGCAGTTACGTAGGAGTATAATCATGATATAATGACCATAACTAAATCAGACAGAGGCCTAGTCGTAACACAGTGGTGATATTGTCTTGCATACCGTCGATATTAAACCTCATAACTAGGATTTATGTTTCACTTCCCAATACTTAGCCACCACATACATCATAGACTTGAACGTGCAGCTGAAGTGCTACTCAGCACCCAATGATGGGTTTGATATCGCAGCCTGGTCAGTGTTAACAGCGCGTGATTGGTTTGAAGAACTGCATAAATCCACCAAGACGCCCCCTTCAACACCGCAGCGGTAAGCTGGGCTTGCCCTCTGGCAAATCAGACAATGACTTAGGGCATTTCAACTGCAGGGAGTTAAAAATAGCGTGGGCAAAAAGAGTGGTAATGGCCCTTTTGTATTAAATCAGGCTCTCGTACTTCTGGCTGTAGTTTTCAATTCCCCAGCTGTCCTCTGCCTGCGGACTTGGACCAAAAAACTTGCGATGTCTACTCCAACGAAGCCGTTGTTATTCAATTGCGATACGGAGCGTGATACAGAGCAAGAATTACGAAGTCAACCTTTACCGCAGGAAGCCCCAAGCTGGCGAGGAATATTCGGATACAAGCCATCAAACGAATCGTCAGTGATCAAGGCGTTCAAAGACGCTTTCCATGATCTGGCCTCCCTTGGAAAACCCCGCGAAGGTATTCGACCATTTGAATGGAGTCTTATCCGACAGGTCTTCTGGGTCGGTTACTGGAGCCTATCTGTCCTAGGCTTGCTAATCTATCTGTGTCTGTTGCCGCTGGGCTTCAGCGACGAAGAAAGCCCCTGCCAGCCCGATGGAGAGTTTCGGTTCGGTGGGATAGATCGGCGTGGTAGGTTTGATTGGTGGGCGCCTAGGGGATTCTTTCAGATTACGCTTGGCTGGGGTCGATTCAGTTTTGGAACTGCAAAGCTCATGGTGTTCTGTTTCCTTGGCTACCAAATAACGAAGATGGAAGAACAAAGGTCTTCAAAAATAATTATCCCCCGAAAGAAGTTTCTTCTTTGTTACAGATCAATCTTCGCACTTGGAAAGTTCGACATAGATCAAGCCTATTCTAGTTGCCCCCAAAAAAGCCAGCAAAGATTTAACAATCATAATATGTCATCATTCATCTTACTTAAGTTACGTGTTTAGATTGAATTTGCTTATAACTTGCGAAATAAAATACCTAAAATGTGAGATAAAAGGCGATGAAAAAAAGATTCATTTGACTTCAACTTACACAACCCAGAGCTTGATGCAAAGTTCGGAGGTGTTCTCATTTGACCCTCCTATTCTGGCTTAGCGCCCTTCACCAACTCTGACTAGCGTTCGGGGAGCCAAAGCTCCAACAGATTCCCCGCAACCTCGGCCATAGATTCCCGGGTCCTCTTTGACATGATGCTTGCAAAATTCTAAACGCAGAGGAACTTCCCTTTAATCTTCCCCAGCCACGCAGGTACCAGCTGTTATCTCCCCTGAGTTACCGAGTTTCGTGCGCCGAGCGTCGATCAGCTTAGCTCATTTTGGCTCTATCCGACGCCTGCGATGCCGCCAAAGAAACGTGCATATGTACCAAAGACGAAGGGTCAGTACAACCTCATTTTTCCTTGTCAGAGTATTAACGAATGTTAGGTTGCCATGAGTGCTCGAAAAGACGTATTCATTGTGATAGGAATGAACCGAGCTGCAATAAGTGCACTTCCAGAGGTCTGAGTTGCAGTGGCCTTGGTATTCGACATCGGTTTAACA
This sequence comes from Fusarium hostae, assembly GCA_002234235.1. NCBI lineage: Eukaryota > Fungi > Ascomycota > Sordariomycetes > Hypocreales > Nectriaceae > Fusarium > Fusarium hostae. Next base: position 247,985 of record NJCR01001131.1, read on the forward strand.
AGGGTGTTGCTGCGAGAGGGAAGTGGGCTGGTAAGACTATTGACAGGGTCTATGAAGAGTATGCACGAACCCGTATATGTGTTTGAAGCATGATACTAACAAGATACGCAGGAATGAATGGAAGACCTCTTCAGCTGACGATGACGCACCAACATCATCGGCAACAAGTTCAGCCGCAGATACAAACCCGGACACAGCGGGATCTCACCATGACGACAATGATCATATACAAGACGACGATATCGAGTTCATCTCCTCAGAACCTGATATCTATGACACCGTGCTCGCAAATTCCCAGGTAACTGAGGATCGGGAAGTCTTCATGACTTTCTTCTTGCAAGAAGTTCCAGAGAACACGCCAGCGTGGAAGAGAAATCTGTTCATGACTTGTAAGTGCCCTCACACCGTCCCTTCGCTTCAAATACCAACCCGAATCAGTCTCACGGTGTATATCGACGGAGATGGTAGCCATAGACGGCGTTCACAACGACTGGCGCCACCTCCTTCTTCCGCTCGCTCAACAAGACGAATTGGTCATGGACGCCGTCCTCACGGTCTCCGCCTTTCACTTCCACATCAATAGGCTGGAGAATAATCTCAAGAAAAACCAGAAGCAGTACTCTACTTTCGGAACAAACACATATGATACCTACGTCCCCGACCCGTATCAACTCCTGGGTCGAACTCTTCAAGGCCTACGACATCGTCAAGAACTCATATGCAACAACCAAAATACCCAGCACTCTGTGCTAATTAGCCTTCTGCTCCTAATGACATCTGTACTCGTCACTGGAGGGTCAGACTTTCCTGTTCTTCTTCGAATGCTTGAGTCAGCGCTGGACGCTATCGGAGGAAAGGAGGGGCTCGGTACTGGTATCTTGGCTGGCTTCATTATGCGAGAGCTTCATAAGTAAGTTCCTACCAATCGACCCCAGGCAGAAATGACAGGAATTCTAACAGAAAAATAGAATCCGAGTATATGCCGCTCCGCATCTTGGCGAAGAAACAGGTCTCCAAATGATCTCATCCCAAGCCCGGACCGACCAGCTATTTGGCTGTCTCAACCACTGCCTCCAGCTCTACCCAGAACATACACCACTCTTCTCCCAAGTCGCAAATCTCGTCTATCAAGCTCGAGACATTTATCTTCAACAAGTCCTCTCCGACCATACTTCCAACTTCTTCGACCTAGATCCCATCCCTGCAAATCCAAGCTCTGTGGCTCGCGTGCAGCGCTTCATCGAAGCACTCGAACAATTTCCAGAGACTTCCCCCGTTGCTCATATGTTGGTCTGGACGACATTTGTCGCGGCATCTGACGCGCAGCTTGAAGAGCACAAAGTGTATTTTGAGAATGTTTTGCGAAGACATCATGCGAGAAGTGGATTTGGGAATTTATTGAAGGGTATTGAGGCATTGAAGAGGATGTGGAGTAGGAAGCCTGGAGAGAGATGGACGACTCTCCTTCCGCAGACAAAGGTTCTTGTTGCATGATATTGAAATGAGCAGGTCGAGATCACGTAAAATGGCGATAGTTAGAGTTAGTTTTTGATAATACCCTAATTTTGGTTTCCTCAATCTGGAATGATTCCTCGATCCTTAGCACTATGGCTAGGACGACGAGAATGAACGCTTGGAATGAAAAACATGTCTCATTTGTTCCGTGAATCACTTGGGACGACTGAATCTTATTTGTCGTCGACCCCATGCTCATGGCAGGTTCTGTTTATCGCCATCCATCCCCACCAAACCATGAATATCTTGATCAAAAGTCCTCCACTCGATAAACCTGATAAGGACACTCTTCATACGGATGCGCCCTTAAAATATCAGTCATAATCTTCCTCAGCAATATTTAAGACTTACTCTTTCAACGCCGCAACAGCCTTTCGTACCGTCTCCTCCCCAACAATCAACGTCTCAATCCTAACTTCCGGCGTCTCCTCCAACTCCCCAACCTTTCCAATAGCCGGATTCGCCGCATCTCCCGGTCTAAACTGTCCAATCCCCGAAGTCTGCCACGCGCACTCAGTATACCCGCCAGGACCGGGATAGCGGCCCGCGCCGGCTTTGAAGATAGCGGCTTTGCATGCGGAGGCGTTGGCGGGTGGGACGTAGAAGACGAGGCTGAAACGGCGTAGTGATGCCATGGTGTTGCGAGAAGATCCGGGACCGGGAAGGGAGAATTTGCTTCTGGTTATGGTTCGACACTGTTTGGCTAAGGTAGGTGGGGTTGGGTTGAAGATGATGTGCATCATGTGACGTTGTGAAATGGAACATAATCTCTCAGCCTGATCTGATATCTGCATCTCGGACAACGCCGACGGGATATACTATATGAAATATTGACGTCAGAGCCGGAATTGTTACCGGTCAATGTTCACGATACTGGATATTACAGCCGAATATGGATTCATATTATTTTTCTATGAAAAGACTTTTGTGCTGCCTTCATCCATTATGGTAGACCACGCATTTTCCACCTCGTTTGGAATGCCAATTGGTGACTTGGCTTTGATAAATCCACTTTGCTCGCCCATGATCCTGTCCAGAAAGCGATCCATAGACCAAAGTTCTCTTTGTATATTCTTGTTAACTGTGGTTTCCTTTTTCAAACTTGAAGTGCCAGATTTTAGTTGAGGCCAACATGAGATATTTGCTTCGGTGTCGTCGTAAGCCTTTTCAAAGGATGAAATTGTCCGGCTACTCATGGCTGGGTCCTGGACGACAACCATGGATCTGGGACAGCGAATGTTGTTCTCTTCTAAGACTTTTTGAGTCTCTGATGCATCTGCTCCACAGTTGTTCGAACGATCAGAGACCAGAATCTGAAAGCCCTTGTTTTGACTTCCAGTGCCATTGGTCTTGAGATCGTAGAAGCGTTCCGCCATGACTTTCAACACCTCGCCTTCAGGCTTGCCATTTATCGTGTCAAATATCGTGCAGTATTTCTTGCTCGCGCTGATAGCGTCGTAAACGAAAGGCGTACATGGCCCAATCCCTCCACATAGTACGAGTACTGTGTTTTTCTGCTGTCCTTCTGGTTGAGCCTGCTGTTGCACCGCCCACTCAAAGACAGCTTCGGGAATAGCCAGTATTGCTGATGCGCAAATAACGACTACGTCAACTTGTTGAAGCTCAGAATTGGGTTGGTTCTCCTCCTCATTGTGCAGTGATCGGAGGTATTGATCCAGTTCTTTGGCACTATAGATCTGCTGGAGGGCCAAGAATCGTGAGACGATATCTGCTGAGTCGGACCACTCATTCGGATTTTCGGTTATTCTAGAAGGCATATTGATAAATGGATAAGGTTGGTAATATTATGGTCGTAGACCGAGTACACCTGACAAGGGCATGTTGAAGTTGATATATCTCGGTGAGCGAGGTGTCGGTCTTACTAGGAAATCCTTTCATTTACGCCCAGAAACTCAACGTTAGATTTCCCCGCCTCAATACCCATCAAAATAGAATGAATGACCTATTGACAATAGTATTGACCAGTGGAGAATTTCTTTTACACATAGTTCAATCACTAATCCTGTCGCACCCTGAGTTACTAACACGAACCGTACGTAACGCAGATGCCTCTATTCCTATTTAGGAATACCAATATACTCGGAGACGAAACTCAAACACGCCAAAGTCCGCATCTAGCCCCAGAGCTGCGTTACTGCAGCTTTAGGCTGAGCTGTCGCTGAGGCCTCCGAGCCTGAGGCTGAGATGGGTTGAGCAAGGAGTGGAGCGATGTGTGGGAGGAGCTCGTTTTTGGGAGCACGGATCCCGGCTACGCCCCAGTTCCGGGACTAAGCCCAATTTTGGCCCCTCACCCCCCTCTCCGATAGAGTTTAATTCTGCAGCCAGGCAAACAGTTCGTAAATGTCATAGCATAGAGCGTAAGAGCTCGATGTGATGGGAAGACACCATGAGGTCACTGGACACATTTCACTAACATATCACCGGCATTTAGGGCCTGATTCAGGATT